>OZ005655.1:237714249-237812249 GCA_963930645.1 Salticus scenicus
GAAAAATTCCATTTCAGCTTAAAAACTTTTCAAAAATTGAAATTCTTCTTTCGTATCCATATCAGTGGGGGATCCAGAACTTGACTTTTGGGGGGAGCTAAGATTTTTCAAAGTGTTATTCTAGACGAATAAAAAATTTACAATTGTAATATTCAATTGTGAATGTCAGTGTTTTTTTTTGGGGGGGGGGGCTTCAACCCCTACCCCCCCCCCCTTAAATCCACCACTGATCCATATATGTCGAAATCTTTCCAAGTCTGGTGAAACTACTATATAACACCAAACATCTGCAAATAACCGCCCAAAATAATAGGCTTTAAGTCTTAAGCATCACACTGGACACCTATATGGAACACCAATCAAAGCAAAGCTAGTAGCTGTGGAGCTGACACTAAAAAATTACATTACTAGTATAATAAGAAGTAAAACTTAAAGGATAAATTTTTTTAAATTTTTTTATAATATAATAAAGCTTGAAAATTATATATGTGTTTATCAAAATAAAATTTTAAATTGCATAATCTTTAATTCTTAAAAGGTAATTGACTATTATATTTATGTAAATTCTATGGCTCAAATTAGAATACCAGTGCGGCATACAGTTAGTAACGAAGTTGAAGTTTTTTCTTTTATCATTTAAATCAGTACATAAATTATTATTTTTTAAAACAAAGGAAATATCCAAAAAATCAACTTCAAAGTTATTAGAATTGGCTTTATTTAATTTCAAAATATCTGGATATATTAAATTAAATATATATATATATATCAAAATTGGTATTAAAAACAATCAAGTCATCAATATATTGATATACAGGTAAACATATATTATGAGTTACAGTGAACTTATATTCAAAGAAAAATAAGAAAAGATTGGCCGCACTAGAAGAATAATTAGTTAACATTTAAAGAGCCTGTAAATAACTTTTCCTGTTGATTAAGCCAAAATAAAGGGATAATGTCATTCAATTTTTTACTATTAATATCAGAGCCCCTCTTACCTCTTTTAATAGAAATTAAATTATTTACTTCATAAAACAAATTATATACATTAGAAATCTTGTTTACATTTAGATTATTAAGTTCTGTATTTAAACCATAAGGATATAAAATTCTAAATTTCAAAATATAATAATTTTCTTTAAAAAGTCTTTCATTATCATGAGTAACTTGCTCTAATATTTCAATTTCTATATTTTCAAAAGAATGTAATTTAAAATGTGAAAGTTCAAAAGAGGGGAATTTAGATTTATTGATTTGTGACATATAGTTATTGATTCTAAAATGTAATTCATTTGAGGTTTGACCAATATAACTTTGAAAACAATGTAAACATCTAATCCTGTAAACAATATTGGTAAATTTACAAAAATATTATATATATATATATATATATATATATATATATATATATATATATATATATACAGTCGGTAACAAAAGTGTCCGAACTCTAGCAAGAATTCCTATGTAAAAAAAAAGTACAGTTCATGCGATTTTGTTAAATAAATCCTTGTCGAATCCTGTTCTTAGTCAGTCTAAGAACAGGATTCGATAAGGATTTATTTAACAAAACTGTATTAAGCGTACTTTTTTTTATATAGGAATTTTTGCTAGTGTTCGGACACTTTTATTACCGACTGTATATATATATATATATATATATATATATATATATATATATATATAATATCCAGTATGCGCTGCTCAGTAATAAGTAAACAAAAAACAGAAAATTTAAGAAAAGAACTCTTAAGAAATACATAATTAGCTTGAATAGATAAATAATATTACATTTATTTATTTGTTTATTCCTCTCTTAGTTTATTCCATTTTATAAATTATCCATTTTCTTTTCTATGCAAAATGCATATCGTCTTATTATATTTTTAATTACTTGACCGCCTCTCCTGTATCATTCAAATATAAAAATTAATTGCAAATTTCTTACCACTTTTAGCTTCATAATTATAGCGAAAGTTATAACTCATTTGTATGTGTATATATAAAAGGTAGATATAGATAGGTAGACAGATAGATATAAATATATACATATACAGAGTGAAATTTGATTAACCAACAACTTTGTCCTGAAATAATTCTTGACTTGTTGCAGATAGCACGTCATTTATTATTATCACTAGCTGGCTTCGCCCGCTAGCGGGTCAGTATTTTCAAATGAATCACTAAAATTAATGAATCACTAACAGTAATTTTTAGTGTTAAGAAAAGAAATTAAAAAAAAAATCATTTCTGATTGGGTAAAAAGGCGGACCGGACCCCCACTGCCTTCGGCAGCGCAGTCCCGTGCGCGCTGCGCGCGCACAACTTAAGGCATACACGCGCTGCGCGCGCGTATACCTTCCCTGACTTTTCGTGCCCCCTAAAGAAATCATTTCTGATCGGGTAAAAACTCGCACCGGGTCCCCACTGCCTTCGGCAGCGCAGACCCATGCGCGCGCACGTGTGAAGGTATACGTGCGCTGCGCGCACATATTCCTTCTGAAGTCATATTTTTATTCTTAAGAATAGAAAACTAACAGTAACAGAAACAAAAAGTAACTTTTAGTGTTAAGAAAAGAAATTAAAAAAAATCATTTCTCATTGGGTAAAAAGTCGGCCCGGGTCCCCACTGCCTTCGGCAGCGCAGTCCCGTGCGCACTGCGCGCGTATACCTTCCCTGACCTTTCGTGCCCCTTAAAAAAATCATTTCTGATCGGGTAAAAACTCGCACCGGGTCCCCACTGCCTTCGGCAGCGCAGACCCATGCGCGCGCACGTGTGAAGGTATACGTGCGCTGCGCGCACATATTCCTTCTGAAGTCATATTTTTATTCTTAAGAAAAGAAAACTAACAGTAACAGAAACAAAAAGTAACTTTTAGTGTTAAGAAAAGAAATTAAGAAAAATCATTTCTGATTGGGTAAAATGTCGGCCCGGGTCCCCACTGCCTTCGGCATCGCAGTCCCGTGCGCGCTGCGCGCGTGTATACATTCTCTGACCTTTCGTGCCCCCTAAAAAAATCATTTCTGATCGGGTAAAAACTCGCACCGGGTCCCCACTGCCTTCGGCAGCGCAGACCCATGCGCGCGAACGTGTGAAGGTATACGTGCGCTGCGCGCACATATTCCTCCTGAAGTCATATTTTTATTCTTAAGAAAAGAAAATTTAAAAAATCATTTCTCATCGGGTACAAAGTAGGACCGGGTCCCCACTGCCTTCGGCAGCGCAGTCTCGTGCGCGCTGCGCACGCACAAGTTCACGGATACACGCGCTGCGCTCGCGTATTCCTTCCCTGACCCTTCGTGCCCCCTAAAAAAAAATCATTTCTGATCGGTTAAAAACTCACACCGGGTCCCCACTGCCTTCGGCAGCGCAAACCCATGCGCGCTGCGCGCATATACTCCATCTCAAATCAAATTTTTATTCTTAAGAAAAGAAAATGAAAAAAATCATTTCTCATCGGTTAAAAAGTCGGACCTGGTCCCCACTGCCTTCGGCCGCGCAGTCCCGCGCGCGCTGCGCGCACAAGTTAGAGGATACGCGCGCGGTGCACGCCTATCTCTTCCCCACCTTTTCAGCCCCTCCTAATTAACCTACGTATACCAATTTTGAACGGTCTAACTCAATTAGCTGAGATGCAAAGGAAAACGTAATCAGGAGACCTCAAAACGTGTAAATCTGGTGAAAACTTTCGATAATATAAGAGAACTTTAAAATATCTTTCGAATGATGCATTAAAAATAATTTAATTATAATTAGAAATTGATATATTGAAATTTGAAAAAATTACAGCGCCATCCGGCGGTAGAAATTTCTGTATTCCACTGTTCGATTCCAAATCAAAAAAGCTTTCTAATGATGTATTACTTATGAAATTATTATAATTAGTATCTGAGATACAAAAGAAAACTCATTCGGGAAACCTCAAAACGTGTAAATCTGGTGAAAACTTTCGATAATATAAAAGAACTTTAAAATATCTTTCGAATTAAGTATTAAAAATAATTTAATCATAATTAGAAATTGTAATATTGAAAATTGAAAATATTACAACGCCATAAAAGAAAACTGATTCAGGACACCTCAAAACGTGTAATTCTGGTGAAAACTTTCGATAATTTAAAAGAACTTTAAAATATCTTCCGAATGATGTATTAAAAATAATTTAATCATAATTAGAAATTGAAATATTGAAATTTGAAAATATTACAGCGCCATGAAAGAACACTGATTCAGGAGACCTCAAAACGTGTAAATCTGTTGAAAACTTTGAATTATGTAAAAGAACTTTAAAATATCTTTCGTATGATGTATAAAAATAAATTAATCGTAATTAGAAATTGAAATACGCGTATTAGAATATTGCAAAAATGTCCGGCGTGTAAAGATAAAATTTAATTTGCAATTAAAATGTAAATCTTTTGTTTATTGACGAAAATCGATGAAATTTGAAATGCAAGTTTGTTTTGTGGTGTAAATAATATATACTAAATAAAATGTGTAAAATTTGAAAAATTGAAGAAAATAGAAAATTGTATTTTTAATCGCACTACGAAACACGTGACTCCAGATGTGTTTCCGTTGAAGACTGCTGTAGACTTAATGTCTGCAAAGATAACATTCTTGTGATTCGTTGCCAACATTTTTTTATAGTTTAGTTAATTTTAAAATATCTATTTGTCCGATCGATAGGCCGTTTAAACCATCGGATTGAGAAAAAAAAGCCCTTTCCAATGGTATCTTATTTGTAACGATACGACTGATATTTCTAATTTATTTTCCACTTTTTCCGTAAAAATGTCGCTTTTTAAGCATTTAATCATGAATTCTGGGTCATTTTTCGGTAGACAATGGTCAACGTTTTAATTAATATCTCCGCTAATTAGGGTCGCATCGTTTCGCAAATTACATATCGTACATCTGCGATAAATTCTCTGTCCGACGGTACCTGTTCGAAGTCCGTGCGACCGTTAGCGGCGGAGCCTTTTCCGTTTCAAGCCGTTTCTCACAGACACACAGACAGACAAAAACACACACGCGTACAGATTTTAATAATATAAGGAGATTATTTTTATTATTATTATTATTATTATTTATATTGAAAAGTATCTGGGGAAAAAATTTAATGGATAAATCGTTCAAAGTGAGAAGCTTGAAATATCAAAAGAACCTTGCAATAGCGTAACCTAATTGCAAACATTTCTTTATAAATCCCACATTCAAAAGTTTCATTTTTAATATTAGCAAATCAATTATTTATGAACTTTTGACGCTGATAAGGTCTGTCAAATTTGTAAAGCAATATTTTTCGTACGACCTCCAAAATAGAAATCAAAAGATTGATATCTGGTGAATGAGGCTGCTTGTTCCAGTGAACCAGATTAATTGTTTCGGTATTGATAGGCGATAACCCGGATTCAAACATATTATAGTTTGTGTCAATAATTCGCTGTTCAATTCTGTTCATTTTGCACATTACTTCTGCTGTTCTACCTGTTATCTTTGCGCCAGATTTTCTAATTAGATCATCTTTCCTAACCAAACCTCTCAAATTTTCATATTTCATCTCTTACCATTGCTCTAGAAGGCTTATGAAGGTTTCTGAATATTGCAGAAAACTTCCGTGGCAATAGTGTTGAATTTTTCCCATATAAATATGAAGTTTTAAAAATAAAAAACACGACTTTGGGAGACATTGTGAAAATATCAGGAAACTGACACGAAACGATTCCTTTTATGCCCCTTCTCATTGCATGCATTTATAGCGACGTGCAGTAAGACTATAAAAAGTTATTTAATTTCAAAATTGTAAGTTAATTAAAACTCTCTCTACATGTCTGAATATTTAACAAATAATCAGTTAAATAATTCATTATATTAATTTTTAGCTAAACATTTAAATCTGAATGAGATTAATTTTCATCGTGTGTTTTGGATACAAGCTTATATTTTTATTGCTATTTTTTATATTTAATATTATATATCACTCTAATGAGTAAATTTTTTTTTTCGTTTTAAAGGCTAACGATAATCTTGTAATGTCTAACTCTTTCTTAAAGTATCTTATATATATATATATATAAAGAAAGAATTTAAAAAAATTATTAGATGTTATATAATCCTAATTAGCGCAATCAATAAAATAAAATAATCATACTACAATGTTTTATTTACATTTTTTTAATTATTATTTAAACATAATCATTAAATAATTCAATTATTTTATATTACATTTTCCATATATTTAAGTTTTTAAAACATATATTCATTTTCTTGCGTTATTTTATATACAACATTTTATATCATTTTATATACAACATGAGTTATTTAATTTAATAAAGAGTATTATTTCTTTCTCTTCTACTATCTTTTTATCATTATTATTATTATTTAAACATAATCGTTAAATAACTCAATTATTTTATATTGCATTTTCCATATATTTAAGTTTTTAAAACATATATTATTTTTCTTGCGTTGTTTTTTATATACAACATGTTTGCATCATTTTATATACAACATTTCATATCATTTTATATACAGTATTAGTTACTTAATTTAATAAAGAGTATTATTTCCTTTTTTTCTTCTATCTTTTTTTTTTTTTTTTTTTTTTAATATTACAAGCTTTTACGAGATTTTTTAAATGTTCCTTTCAAAGAGACATATTTTGGAAAACAGTAAAATATACGTGCAGATTTTATTTTCAAATTCATATTACTTGCTTACCATTACAATTATCCTAGTTTGCTTAATAATAGCATAATACCTAGAAAAAAAAATAATAAATGGATTACGATGAATTTTTATTTCTTAAAAAGTAAATTTTAATTCTATGGATTTTGTTTTGAATTTTAAATTATTATAATTATAGGGTTTTCTACTACATAAAATCATTTGACTTGAATATAACTTGAATTTTTTTGTACACTGATTATTACGTTGTTATCAGGAAAATGTTAAATTTATAATGAAACAAGTATACGGAAAACTTTAATGCGAAAATGTCGTGTACTACGATAATCCGCTGAACAATGATACAGTACAAACCTTTCTAAAACTTTTTAAAAGTTTTTATAGATTTGCTGTGTAAGTATACTGCAACAAATAATGTTTCATATATATTTTTTAAATATTGTAATTTTAGCAACGGTTCCATATTCGAACCATAATTAAGTACTGTTGACTAGATGGAAGAAATGTGTAAGTTACGTGTATCATTGGCAGGTGTTTTTTTTTTTTTTTTTTCTGTATTACATTTTACAAGATTTTTTCTTTTTGTAAGTTAAAATCGTTGCTATGTAATGAATAATGGGTAAAATGGGTTCCGTATCGATATAAATTTTTTTTAATCGGAAAATAAATATAGTGTTTGCATTTAAGCAATGTAAATTTCTGAATTTATTCTAAAGAGAAGTAAATTTATATTTTCAATTTAATTTTCAATAAAATTAATTAAGAAAAAAAATCTGAAATATATTATATTTACATTTATCCATAATTTGTAAAAGTGTGGTTGGTTGGTTGCAGGATTTGAGGCCGATTTTCTATTTTGTAAAAGGAAAATAAAAATTAAGTTTGTAATAATTTTATGGAGGTAGAAATTAAAAATAAATAGTTTAAATACTTTATTCCATTTTTTCAGGGGTTTTAATTAAATTCCAGCAACTTCAGTTATTCTTTACCAGCAGTATGCGTACGAATTTGTATTACTCTCTATTTTATTTATTTATTATTATTATTATTTTCAATTCTAAATTATTGGTCACAAAATAATTTTTGCTTATAATTGAATAAGTTTGAAAGAGTTTAAGCTCAAAGAGTTTAAGTAGATTATATATATATATATATATATATATAAAGATGTAATATATATGTATGTATATATATATGTTCTACACGTATTTATAAGTAATTTCGTCAAAATCTGGTTTTTTTTTCACTCATCTACATAGTTACGAAATAAATGCCTCGAAAATAAAAGATTGTTCGAATCACAGATATATTTCCACAGATATATTTCCTGTTTAAAAGATCAACAGTTTTAAAAGTAATTCACTTGTTATTAAATTTGAATGTTATTAAACCCGTTTAGTAGACTTGTATTAATGCATGAAGTAATCTTTTTTGAGGACATGCTTTACTTCTTTTAAACCAACTAAAACAATAAATAAATTTACTAATGCAGGGTTTAAAGTATCACACTTTTAGAAAAGAATAAAAGAAACACATATACAAAAATAGTGAAATAGCATCTGTCTTCTCTGATCTTTAATTAAATAAAAGTTCTATTCAATTATAACATGTAGTTTTTATCAAAATATCAAAATAAAAAACGGAAAATAATCGTCAAATTTTTTAGAAAAGAAAAAAAGAATCTTACAAATGTACAAATAAATTAAAATAGCATTTGTATTATGGAATAAGATAAGAACACACTTTTTAAAAAGTTTAAAATTCCCATGTCTATACTTTTTTGAAGCAACATATTTAATATAACATTAAAAAAAAAAAAATGTGAAGAAAAGCTTTAGAAACATAACTTTTCCCAATGAATCTCGATTCCGTTATCGGTACAGTAACAAAATACTCATTGTTAAATAAGTATATATATATTCTACTAATTATTTTTTACAAAATCATTACTAAATAATCGTCATTAGATAAGAAAAAATTATCTACGAATTCTTTTAAACGAATGATTAGCGATATACTAGTACCCTCAAAGGAATAAAGTAATGTTACAATTTCCCTTTAACTCAATATATGAAGCAACAGTTTTTTTTCTTTCTTTCTTTGATTTATTGCTTAGCACTTTCGCGAAAATTCTTTATCACGTTTTCACATAGCCTGATGATATCAATCAAAGATCATCATTGTTTCTTATTTCTAAAATGGTGTTTTCAAAAAGTACTTCTACAAACCTCTATCAAGAGTATTCCTTACGGGTAGACCCAGCAATGGATTTCATTCATTCAGAAAAAAGTGAAAAAATAACTTCTTTTGTATTGCGTTTTTTTTCTTTTCGTAATAAAGTTTTAATTTATAATTTCTTTTAAATTAGTTCTTTAGTGCTCTTATACAAATCTATTGTTACAAATGAATTTTTTAAGCCTTAATAGATTATTTAACTTTAGGCAAATCAGAAACTTTCCTTTGCTTTTCATTTTTTAGAAAAAATATTTTAGCACGAATTACACTTTCCATTGATTACTATTTCAGGGATAGAACACGGGTGCAGAATTCATACCGGTATTTGTTTAAGGAATTTTTCTACTTATAATATCGTCGATTTAAAAAGTGAACAATTAATAGTGGCATGAGTTATACGCCAGTGTTCCATCCCTGTTATTTGTACCATTACTACAAGCCTTTATTACGTTTATACTTGGCGTAATCATCAACCACACATCAGTATATATATATTTCCCTTTTCTAATGCATGACTGCAACATTATTAATTATGTTCCGTAGTATTGTTGGTGTTTGTTCCTTTTCCGAACCACTTTATTATTATAATATACTCTAAAATAACCTGGTGTGTCACTTACACGACTTTCTCTTATCTTGCATTTCAGTACTATAAAGAGAAATTGCAGATTAAGATGTACAAGGTTGTCAAAAAATCGCCTTATATCCCTGATTTTTCCACCAAAATATTTGTATGATAATTATTACTTAAATAAGAGTATAAACGTACTATTCAAATTTCATAAAGATAAATGTTATGGAAGAATCAGGGGGGGAAATGTGGTCTTTGGCCACCCTGATGTAACACAGGGGTCGTATTTTCCAGACACTCTCAAGGATGAGATTTTCTTTTTCTTTTTCTTTTCTTTTTTTTTTTTTTTTAATTTATTGCTACCACTATCTTAATACAATAAATACAATAAATTCCACTCTGTACAATTATTTTCTTTGCACGTTATCATAAATGTACCAGAATTATTTCTGCGGGAAATTAGTGGTGGCAAAAACGACGATAATTTCTTATCTCTAAGAGTATCCCGAAAAACAGGGCGGAGAGTACGACCCCCTGTTAACATTAATAGGGAAAGATATTAAAGTTCAATCTTGTTTTAAACAGTTTTAGGAACAGTAAAAAGCCAAATAAGGCTTAAAATTATGTGTGAGTCAACCGCAGCTAATTACACAGTCTTCAAGGGGGGGGGGGGGAAGGAAAAAGGATTAAGCAAACATTCCAAATTTTTTCAAAACGAAAAATATTCGAAATATTCGAAAATCATCTCATCCGAATAATGCAAGTCAAGTAAGTTCATATGCTTTAAATAATCAATTCAATACTCTGAGCAGTTAAATTATTGAAGCATAGAATATGATTTAACTACAAATATGCTAATATGTTACAGAATTTGCTTATGAATTACACTGAATGGAGACAAACGCCCACGTCATGATGCTCATATCAATGTATTTAAAATGCAATATTCTATTCGTATTTCTGTGAATCTAAATGTACTGCATTATTACTTCCTGTTGCCGTTACAGGAAACTTTTTAATGTATTAACCATGTGAGTAACGTTTTCAATACCATTATCTTTATAAAGCAATCTCTATATAATTTAGTCGAAGAAAATTACTGCAAAGGATTACTGAATTTTTCTATTGATATATATATATATATATATATATATATATATATATATATATATAATAATCTTGGAGCCTATTCAGACGTGATCGATTCTTCTGATGCATTAAATCGGTGCATGTTTTCGACTGCTTTTATCGATTCAGTCACACCAAAACAAGCCCCATGCAGGGATGGAACACGGGCGCAGTATTCATACCACTATCAATGTAAGAAAATTTTCTACTTTTTAAATCAACGATATTATAGGTAGTAAAATTTCTTAAACAGATTCCGGTATGAATTCTGCGCCCGTGTTCCATCCCTGCCCATGGTGTGTCACTCACAAGACATTTTTTCTTCTTTTTTTACTTTATATTTCAATACTATAAAAACAAATTGCAGATTGAAGGATAAGATTACATGCATTGTATATGAATCTGCATTAAAAACAATCAAAATCAAGTTTAGGAATAGCTGTTTTCCTGGCGTATAATTCTGTGTTAGCTAGGTTACCCGGACTCCTTCAAACCCCCGTTCTGTTATTGTACATGTAATTATTAAAAAAAATGAAATAAATAAATAAATAAAGTTGTAACTAAATTTTAAATTTCCTAAAAACTTCCGAATTCAAAAATATTTAACAATTTTCACCCGCAACACGCCTTGGAACTTACCAATCTTGATCAAACTTTAGAATTCACGAGCATTTTTAGCCCCGCCTTCTTCCAACCAGAAATTTTGTATATTATGTTTCTTTAATATGTGACAACGATTGAATAAAAATAAAATCATTTTTTTCCGGTATGAAAAAGAGGCGGGGCTAAAAATGCTCGTGAATAAATTATAAAAGTTGTGAACTCTGAAGTATGCTTTTATATGAAACAGACTTAATAAATTTGAATCTCAAAACTTTCGAAACAATGATAACAGTAAATAATAAGAATACAGACATATGCTGAAGTTAAACAAACTATTTGTTTATTTTGAGTGATAAAATGACATGCTCAAATATTTTATTTTTAGTATCGCTGCGTATACTAAAGATCTGTAAATATCTGCATTCTCAGAAGTTTAAAATGAACAAATAAACATTTTTCTTTGGCTGTTTACAAAATTTTCAAAATATTTATTTAAAATGTGCAAACTTTGTGAATAAAACAACATTAAGTAGTATGTTTAATTATCAAGATAAAGGAAAAATTGGCATTTTGAAGTTATATGTACAAATTATGATGATAATATATTTCATTGTAATAATGTTGTAACATATTTATATAATAATTACAGTAAGTTTACAAATGTTACAAAAAGGAATGTTGCAAAAAATAATAAATTGATAGATAAATCATAAAATGAATATGAATTGAACTATTACAATAACTTGAAATAAGGTTTTGGAAATTGTTGGACATAAAAACAAACTTTATAAACGATGTCAATTTTTATAAATATTTATTTTAGTCATTTTTGCTATATTTAGATACCTCTAAAGTTAATAATAAATATGTTAACATTAGACATAGAAATGTCCGCGATCGTAACAAAAAATCGGATACGTAACAGAAACGTTTCAATTATTTAACAGATGGAATATTGAAAAGTGTGAGAGTTTCAGAAAGTTATCAGAGAGCATACTTAACTTTTTTACGTTTTTGAAAGATTGAAAGCTTTTTGCGACATAACTGAAACATTCTGTGCTACATGGGAAGCCACCACTAAATTTTAACTCTAACGTTTGCTTAATCACTTTGAAACAGAGTTCCCAACTTTTATAGTTTATTCACAAACATTTTTAGCCCCGCCTACTTTTCGTATCAGAAATTTTGTAGATTATTTTTCTTTAATATGTGACAACGATTGAATAAGAAAAAAAAAAATATTTTTTTTTTTTTTCCGGTATGAAGAAGAAGCGGGGCTAAAAATACTCGTTAATAAATTTTAAAAGTTGGGAACTCTGCTTTGAAGGCTATTCGTCTGTTATCTGTATGAAATATCTCTCCCCCAAATTGTTGATTATAGTTGAATAAAAGAGTTCGTAAAATTTTCAACACTGTCTAAAGCGTTTTAGAGCGTTAGGGCCGTCAAAGGGTTAAATCACTTAAATTTTGTCTCCAGCAATTGATGTGTTAAATAATCAAATACGAATATTGAAAATAGTATTTTTAATACTATTTCAGAGATACAGATAATTTTATGTTCGTTTCATCTTCTGTTCTTTTTTCATACCTGCCAACATTGTAATTAATAATCCGTAAATATGGTAATATCGCCTTTTTTCACACAAGATTTTCTTTTAAACAATTTTTTATAAATGTCATTAAATTTGAAGAAATATTCTCTAAAAAAAGACTGGTATGGAAGAAAAAGGGAGGTACTAACAATTTTATGGAACATTTGTTAGAATTTTGGCAGGTATGCTTTTATATTTGAAAAAGGTATTTGAAAGGTATTTGAAAAAAGGTATTGCAGTTTTATTTTACATCACGCAATTTACTTTTTAGTAAAAAATTTAAAGTATATATCCTATTGTAACAATTTTTTAAACGTAGCTTGGACACATACATAAATTTCGTATTTGTGGAATTAACAAGCCCTTTCCCGAGACTGTGACGTGATTTTTATAGTAATGTTTTTGTTAACTTCATTCCATCTATTCTATAAAAGAAATAAGAATGTAATCATTGCTATAAAATATCCTAATTAATGTTTCGTAGTACTGTTAATACCAGCCCCTTTTTCTGCACCACTTAATTTTTAGAATAATTCTCTCCAAATGTAATTACGATGAAAAAAAAGAAAAAAAGAAAAATGCTGTAAAAAAGTACTGGTGTGTAAAAAAGGTGGTCACTAACAATACCACTGAATATTAATTAGTATGTTAGCGGCTATTAATGTGTAAGTAGTAATAAATTTAACTAAGATGTATTATATTATTTTTCATTAGTCATCATTACAAAAAAAGAAATAATGAGGCGTTTTATTTTATTCTTTCAATCCAATTCTAATTTGGAACTTTAAATTACATTTGTATTACATTATCCTTAAATTAGTCCGAATTCCATTAAGCTAATAATAGATGCATTAGTTCATCTAGTTTTAGGTAATAGTTTTAGTAATAACCTAAATATTCAGCAGATTTTCAAGTTAAAGTGCATACAAGCGATAAATATATGTTATTAATTTGCAGAGACTGCGTTTGTTCACTTACTTCAATAAAATGTATCGCCAAAGGTATTAAATATATACCAATATATTTCCCATGTAAATTTATATGTATATTTCATTAATACAACATGTATTTGAAAATCATTTCAAATTCAGGTAATCTAAATAGTAATAATTCCAGGATAATGATGTGTAAATTAAATTTAAAAATTAAAAATGTAAATGGATACAGCTCAATTCCATGCTTTTTAAATGTTTAGACGACATGCTTATAAAAAGACGAATGATTTATTACAGTATATATTTATAAATAATAGTTTGGAAATTTATACATGCAGTTTATTACTTAAGGGGACATGGCACCTTTTACTTGGCACCTTTGACTTGGCACCTATGATATGGCACAACTGAAATTTTTATATAAAAGCTTATATTTCCACTTAATATTTGTAAATAGAAGTACTATATAATATATAATAATATATAATCCGCAAAATTGTTAGTGCCCGCCTTCTTTTTTATTTATTTATTTATTTATTGTTTTTAAGAGTACTTTTCTTTCTTATTTCATCGTAAATACATTTAAAGAGAATTACTATAAAAATTAAGTGGTGTGGTAAAACGGGGTGGTAGTAACAATATTTCGGATTACGTGGGCAGCTGTGATGATATTGACCAATTTCCAATTTTATTTAATTAATTTATTTTTTAAGATTGGTCAAAAACTTTTATATTAACAAAAGAGAATTTTTATCTTAATACAGTAGATAACCACACAAATGGAATGAATGAAAAGTTGTTATCTCTGATCACGCATAAGACATACATTTAGAATGACAAAAATACCTCGAAATTGAATATTTAAATTATCTGCCTTTTTTTAAGCCTTTTTTTAAGCCTTTTTTCCCAGCGACTGACAAGGCCAGGTTATTGGCTACATTTCCACAGTTTTTAAAAATCGGTGCAATATTTCTTTATATCGTTGCACTTTACAATCAACTTGATTTTGGACAATACCTAAACATCTTGTTATCTATCGTCCTCACGAAACGTTAGCTGTACATGATATTTTCGAAGTTCATGGTTGAGAAACTTATGTTTGCAGGTGTAAGTTTAGTTTGTTCGCTAACAAACGTTTCGGTTTAATATAAGAAGAGATGTAACAATATCTTCCTCTACAAAACAAAAACTGTAATATGTACAGTCGGGGGAAAAAAAAAAAAACGCAGCACTTGATGGTATTTCGTTATTAATTGACGCAGAAAAATTTAATAGACAGCATTCAACAGGAAATGAAATGCATTTTCTGAAAATGTCGTCGAATTTTGAATTGGGGGTCATCTACATATTAAAATGAGCGCCAACTTTGATTTTTTCAATGGTAACACCCAATTTTGACTTCATATTCAAATTTCTGCGAGTCTAGCAGTGCGGAAAAGTATACTGTTTGTATACTTTATCTTTAGTATTCATAGAGTTATGATCAAAAATGTGTTAGGGGGCTATCTCTAAATATAGAAAAATAAAATTAAGATCCTAGAAAAACATAGACAAAATTATACTGTTTCACACCGGAAATATTTCAAGAAAAAAAGAGTTATAAAAAGAAATAAAAATATTAACACCTTTGCAGTATCTTAATTATCATGAATTTAGTTTTTTGGATATGTATATACTTTAGTACTTTTTTAGATAATTTTAGGTATATTTAAATACATTACACTTACGATTGGTCAGACATTCTTTTTATAAAAGTGCAATAATTTTCGATTAAAAAGTATCTATCATGGATATATTGTTCACCAATAAAGCTTAAATTTTCTTTCGTACGTGTAACATAATATACAAACTGAAATAATATAGCTATATATATATATATATATATATAACAACGCATAAACTAAATCTTTTCGGATAAATTATTGTAAGGTTTCATAAAGTAAATATTAAACAATTTTAATAGCACTTACCAGTTTTGGGTCAGTTGAACTCTTTGGAACTGTACGATTTTTTTTATAATTTCTATGAAAATATAATTTCTTAATTAACGCTTTCGCGACTGCTGACGTAGATTAACATCATTTGAAAATCTGTAACAATGCCACTGGGCGTTTCTTTCGTAATTTGTGTGTTACTTATTTCTTAAGCATGTACCCAGTGTTCATATTTTTGCAATAAAATATACTATGGATAGAAATATATTAATTAGAAAGAATCTAGTTATAATGTATATCCATCTGTAATATAATTGTGGTACAGAAAATTTGTTTTGAAATATTTTATTTTGAGAGAATTTCAAACAGTAAACCCCGCCTATTCAGTTAATTTTTTTCTTCTTGTGTTCGTTTAAAGGATTCTAAATTTATCACCAGTAATCGATGAAGTAAATACCACTTGTGTATATTTTTGTCAATGTAAAATAAGGGGTTTAACACGAATACTCAAAGTCACATTCACTTTTCGTTTCTGTATTGTTTAGTTTTGAATAACGATAAAAGGCGGGGAAACAGGAATTCTTGATACTAACACAAATGTCTAAAAATCAACATTTTTGTTTCATTTCTTTGCATTTGACGTTGTTGTTATATAATTTCACCCTTAAATAAAAAATAAAAATATTTTGTTCAATTTCTCCTTTATTTTTTAAGATTTGCTTCGTTATCTCATTCAAAATTTTTTAAGAGACGTCCCCCTAAACCACTCCAAAATAAAGATTTATTTATATCTTGAAAACTAATAACTGGAATGAGATGCAAATTTGCACACCCATATTTTTCAGCATTAGGATTCATTTTATGTAAAAATTAATATAGGTCATAATTCATAATTTTTATGAATATGAATTTATTAATATTTTTCAGAATCAAAATTAATGATGGATTATGTTTGGGTTTCTTCATTGTATCTCGTAAAAAAACAATTATTTCGATCAAGTTATTTTTTGTGAAGATATTAATAAAAGTTTGAAATATGAATTTAACATTAGCACCTTCAAACTTTGAAAACTTATAATTCTGTGAAACAATAAGCAAAATATACAACAAATATACTTTTTCGCATTGTCGCGATCCCAGGAATTCAAATATAAAATAAAAATGGGGCATTACCATTGAAAAATCAAAGTTGGTGCGCGTTTTAATATGTAGACGACCCCCAATTCCAAATTTCCGTTCATTTTCTGAATCTACTCTCAATTCCTCGTGGAATGACACCTATTACATTTTTGTGAATTGAAAAGCAACGGAGTTACATCGAGTGCTGCTTTTTTTTTCCCCCGACTGTACATGAAGGCTACCAGTGACACACGACATGTTTATATTCCTTTCGTACCACCATTAAAAATAAATAAATAAATAAAAAAAAAAAAAAAAAAAAAAAAAAAAATCACCCATAACTAATGTTTCCGCAAATAATCGTATGGATTTGGGACTGTTGCCGATCTATTCGTAATAACGTTTAGTTTATAACGATATAGTAAGATTTTGCTTAGGGGAACATCTGCATATTAAAACTGACATCAACGTAATTTTTTTCTTCTTTTTTTCATGGCACTCTTAATTTTTTAATAACCATAATTTGTGGTAGATACCCCGCAGGTTATATAATCCAGTTTTGCACCAGAAAATTCCATTGATAAATAAATTTATATTTGTACGAGCTCTTCCTTCGAAAAAGTATAGATTTTTCTATTAAATAAAATTTTGGTGACATCTTACCTGCGGGTTATTTACCTGAAATTACGGCATTTGGATCAAATCATCCCTAAAAACGGTATAGTTTATATATATCTCTTAATTATCCATAGAGTTATAAAGATATCAAAATCAAAAGGTTGCTAATGTTAAATGAATATGTCAGTTTTTAATCCACATTTTCCTAAAAACTTATGAAATTCTGATTTCATTTTTAAACGGTTAGTAATAAAAAGTTCAAATACATCTGATGCATATTTTCTATTTAAAAGCATATTTTTAACTATGAAAATTAATGATAACTTCATATTCCAAATTATTATGAATTATGACCTATATTAATTTTTCCACGAATAGAATAAGCATCATCAAAACACGGGTTTCCAGGTTTACAGATCATTCCTATGATTATTTTTCAACTTATAGAGATATTTCTTTTCACGTCGACTTTAGTGTGTGTGTGTGTGGGGGGGGGGCATCTCTTGTTATCAATTCTATCATCTATAAATAATTATAGCTATAAAATAATTAATCATATTTTCCTGAAAACTCATTAAATTCAGATTTCTTTTTTAAGCGTTAGAAAGAAAAACCCAAACATATTCCATGCATACTTTCGATTTAAAAACATATAATTAATTATGAAAATTAATAATAAATTTACTTCCAAAAAATTATGAATCATGAATCAATACACGAATGGAATAAGTATCATCAAATACGTGTTTGCAGCTTTTTTGCTATAATTACTTTTCGAGTAAAAGTTATATTTCTTTTTATAATGACTTTATTGGGAAATGCATCATATATTATAAATTCCTTTATCTGTAAGTAAATGCAGTTGAAGTTCATTAACATGAATCTCACAGTGGATAAAAAATTTCTTCATGTTAGTAGTTCATGCTGTCAGTAAGTAATCTTCATATAACTAAACTAACCTCCATTTTCACGGGGATGGAGGAAACAGACCATGTTAAACATAATTCACATTAACAATGTTCACGTTATAACGAGGTTCGGCTGTATCTGTATTTAATCTGACAGGAAAAGTTTTTCAGTTTGCTTTTAAGTGATTCTTATTGTTTTCTAAGCAATGTTTCAATATGTATTATCAGAGATGCCAACATATTAAGTTTTTCAGGAGTATTTTCAGCCCAGCCTTCATTTCATACCACTTTTTTCTTAAGAGTAATTTTTTCTAATTTTATCGTAGTTACATACTGGAGGTGGAGATAAATATTTTATAAATAAAGTGGTGCCGATAAAAGACGAGGCCAAAAATGCTCCGGAATAAAATAAAATGTTTTCAACTATTCTATTATACACATTAATTTAATTTTGCAAAATTAACGCAATACAGATCAAAAGTTGTGAAAAAAATTCCAAAAGAAAATAAGCCCCCATCATCTGAATCTCTAAAACTATATCGACTGCTAAAGACAAAATTTAAATTTTTTAAACACAAATATGTAAAATTATTTTGTTATATAATCTAAAGTTTAGAGAAAGTTGTAAAGACGGGTTTTATTCTACAAAACAGGAATATATCCGACGTAATACTTTGAATCTTTCTTCTTAAATACTAATATCTATTTTTTTTTTTTTTTCACCGCTAAATTTTTATTTTAACCTTCCAGTCTTTATTTTTGCAATGTTAAGCTTTGCCAGCTTCGATAGTCACTATATTTAAATGATTAAAAATAATAATAATAATAATCACTATATTTTAAAATATTTTATAGATAATAAGCACTAGAAAAAATTTCATTGAAATATCTGAAAACCTCATACGGGTCCCGTTTATTCTCAGAATCATTTTCTTAAAAAAAAAGAAAAAAAAAAAAAGAATTTCCTCAAATGTCGTCTGTGGGGCACAATGTGGGCTTTAGTTCACCATGTAATGTTATACATATATCAGATCAGAATCGTCTAGATTTATTGTGGAAAATAACTTTAATAAATAATAAATTTATTAATAAATTTGTGTTGAGTGAATTTTTATAGAAAAATATAGAAGAACCGTTTGAAATATATATATATTCAGTCTTTAATGATCGCGTCTTTTGATAAATGAAGTACTTAATCTTATATATTATTTAAGCAAACATCTTAAAAAAAATTTTTAATTTTTTTTTTTTTTTTTAACTATATTACTTCATGCTCATTTTTTCATAAAAATTTGCCTATTTAATATTGGTGAAACTTGATTTAATATTCTAATGCTGCAATGATTAAAAATGTTGAAACATATACGGGTTTCCCTATATGAGAAACGAGATATATTTTCAAATATTTTATCACAGGATAATTTAACGTCTATAAATTTATCGGTTCAGTAATAAATATTTGATTTCGATGCAATATATATTAATGAGAGAGATAAGAAAACATATATCAAGGATAAATTTCAATTTATCTAAAAATTTATGATGGAAATATTCTACGCAATTTGTTTCATTCATGACTTGCAACTATTTTTCGAGAAATAATATATCTTAGTAACTTTCATATCTTATATCTACGTCGATATCTTTACGAAAAATTTACTCTTGAATAATGAAATATAAATAAAGAGAAACTTGATAAAGATATAATAAACGATAATCAGAATATTTCATAAAATATTTGGATAAATATAAGTGTAGTAAAATATATATACTCCCTTAAACAATATAATATTATATTAAACAATACAGTAAAATATGTATTTGAAACATTACGGTAAAAAGAAACTCCCGTTATATGAATATTACATACCTGGTAACATTTGTAATTTAATATGGAGTACTGTTAGCCCCGCCCTTTTTTCACACCAGTATGATTTTAGAAAAAAAAATTTCTAATATGTAATTACGATGAAGAAAGAAGAACATTGCTTTTAAAATATGCTGGTGTGAAGAAAGGACGGGGCAAAAAGTACTCCAGAATAAATTATAAATGGTACTAGCCGTTAGTAGTCGCTAGTTGACAGATTTTTTTATTCAATAGCCACCAAAAATTTTTAGAAGTAGCTTTTGACATATATAAAAAGCGAATAAAATCGAAGGAACGTTGATCACATCACTTCTTAAAATTATTGGTGAGAGTTAAATAAAAAATGCGCAATCTGTAATAGGTGGTGCTGCGTATAGCGAATACTAACGGGATATTAACACATTCGCGACCGCGTGTTTCTGTCTTTACCACACTAAGGTCCGCCTGCGGACGTTATTCTCTCGAGTTACAATATTTCAGAACAAAAGTTTCTACATTCATATTAATATTAAAAATGGATATACATTATGATTATGTTCTTTCTAATCAAATTATTTGTATCCATAGCATATTGCAGAAATGCCAACCATCTCATTAATAAGCGTAGACTTGTTAACGCCCCTTGAAAATACGCCCCTTTTCTCACACCACTTCATATTTAGAGCAATTCTCTCCAAATAGTGTTACGATTAAATAAGAATGAAATTACTCTAAAAAATTACTGGTGTACAAAAAAAGACGGTGACTAAAAGTACTACGCTTCATAATGAGATGGTTGGCAAGCATGATATTGGTTGTAAAAATATAAATATTGTGCATATTTTTAAGAAATAAATGACATAGGAATTGCAAAAGAAACGCCCATCGGCGAAGTTACAGATTTTCAAATGACGTGAATCTACGTCAGCGTTCGCGAAAGTGTTAAAAGAATATCAATTTAGATTTTCAAAATTTCAAGTTTTTATTTATTTATTTATTATTATTATTATTTTTTTTAATTTAAAACAAAATCAATTTGCTTTTTTAAATTGTTTTATAATTTTAATAAAAATATAAAATTGAACCAAAACATAGAACATAATGATCATAAATTAAAACCACCAGTTTGTTTATTTTGTATTTAACATAGTGTTTATAAGGGATATTTAGTACACATAATAGTAGATTAATCATCTATTATATATATATATATATATATCAAATATCGTTTCTTAAAATTATTGGTGACTATTGAATAAAAATTTTGCAATGTCTGGCGACACTGTTATTAATTAGGATGTTGACAGTTCTGGAAACTACATAAAATTAATGATGTAAAGCAAAAAGCATGTTTCAACTGACATCGATCTGTGCTGGGTTATAAGTGTTTATATTCTTTAAAAAATATTGAATCTGTCGTACAGTTAAAACTTTAAACATCATTTTAACAAAACTAATTTTTACAAAGGTTCTTTAAATTAAAAATGTTCTTAGTTATTTATTTATTTTATTTTATTTTATTTTAGTGGATCTACATAAAACTTCATTTTTTTTTTTTTTTTTTTTTTGTATATCCAAGCATAAGACGTAGTTACATATTTACACTTAAAAGAAAGAAAGAAAAGAAACTTATACACATATATATAAAAAAAATTATTATTATTATTATTATTTTTTTTTTTTTTTTGAAAAATACGAAAATAATCCTTTCCCCATCATTATGTTGTAAATAAAAAATGTTAACTAATTTTTTGTTAAAATCATCTAAAGCTACCGGTAAAAAAAAAAAAAAAAAGTATGCCAAGTCAAAAATTAATGCACAAAGAGTAAGTTTAAAAATTAGGAAATAAGCTTTTTTTTTTTCCCTCGAATGAACGAGTTTTTCTGTTCTTTTTTTACTATACACCTAACTTTTAATTTAATAATAAATAAATAAATGAAGGTAAGACAAACGACAGCTAAATTCTGATAGCCATTTGCAATCTTTTAAATTTTTGCTTATCTAATCAGCTATTATTTTTCTTTTATTAATATTATTTTGATATAATAAATAAATTAAATACACAGTTCCGTGAGATAAATAGATGGTTGCAATGTATAACCAATTTTACATTTAAGACTTTTGCGACCGCATGTTTTTGTCTTTTAGACAGTAAGGTCCGCCTGTGGACGTTATTCTCCGAAGAGCATACAGATTGCGAAAGAAACGCCCACTGACGGAGTTACAGATTTTCAAATGACGTGAAACTATGTCAGCGGTCGCGAAAGTGATAAGTAAAACAATAATAATGATTATAATAATTATAACAATAATTAAAACAAAAAAAGAACACTGAAACCTCTTAAGTTAGTTAAATAAAATTACCTGCAATTTATATATCACAGAATATTAACTAGGATGTTGGTAGCGATGTATATATTTTCATGATTAAAAATCGTTATGAAATATGTAGGCGGTTGACATTAAAAAGTAATTCAAATGATATATTTTTTTATATACAAATTAAAATAATTTGTGTACACTTTTATCAGTGTATGACATAATTTTTATTTTAGGGCATGGCTTCATCCGTTTTTTACATGTAAAAATAAATAAAAGACGATGACTATATTTATCACAGAAAAGAGTAAAGCGTGTATAAAATAGCATAAAACACAAGAGTTAAAATAGCATATGTTTTGTAAAATCTTTAAATTAAAGTGTTATTTCATTATTTTTAACATGTAAACTTTGCTGAAGAAATTAGCAATATTTTTCACATTTTGTACGATGTTAAAAATATTTCAATTGTTCAGATAAAATAAATAAAATTTTCATTCTCTGTTGAGATTGAAAAAACAACTGTTTTAAATTTGTAAAATTTCTCCTTTATATTTATTGATATGCTATCTAGACTCATATTTTCTTAAAAAATATATTTTTTCTTTTAAATTTACAAAAGATATTATTTAACATTGGATTTCAATCGCTATCATCAATGCAGTGGCAAAATACTTATTTTTAGTAGATTTTTCTTTCTTTTTTCCATTTTTTTTTTTTTTTTTTTTTTTTACAAAATTCTGATTAAGTAACTTTTATTCTTCTATAAAAAAAATTATCTAAACCTCACAATGAAAGTAGCTTCTACCCCCAATGGAATGTTACAACTTTTCAGCTCATATAAAACCCCCTTAGATTTATCGCTTCGCTCTTTCTCGAAAACCCTTTATCACGTTTTCACATAGCTTGATGATATCAATCAAAGATCATCATTGTTTCTTATTTCTAAAGTTGTCTTTCCAAAATTACTTCTACAAACCTCTGTCAAGAGTATTCCTTATGGGTATTCACAATGATGGATTCATTTCTTTCAGTCTAAAGAGAAAAAGAAACTTTATCCGAATTGTCTTCCTGATTCATTCGTAAAAAATGAAATAACTCATTGATGAACTATTGTAAAACTATTACAGGGTTCCCATGGCCCGATTTTTTTCAAGGACACTTCCACCAGCATTATCTAAATATAAATTTCTTATTAAACGTACACTGTACATTTAAGAATAAATTTATCTTAAGATTATTCTGGTGGAAGAGTCCTTGAAAAAAGGGGTGGGTGTGGGAACCCTGTATTACTAACAAAAAGAGTCCTGTTTCTATTTATCGACATTTTAAATTTTAAATAAATCTGAAACATTCTTTTACCATTATTTTTTGAAAAAAAAAAAAAAAAAAAAAAAAAAAATCATGAAATATTTGCTTTGGGATTTTAAAAGGCTGTGAAATTGCAAAATTTGTGCTATTTATTATATAAGTATTTATACCTTTAAACTTGACCTGGTGGTATCAAATAAATATAAGCATCGTAGACTTGCTAACTATGCTAGTTTATCAGTAATGGTTATAGGCCCTGCCTTTTTTTTCACACCAGAATAGTTGTACAGACACCAGAATAATTGTAGAGTAATATTCAAAAATATGATCTCATGATTAAATAAGAAACCTATTGCTCTACACCGTTACTAATTTTTAAAATAGTACAAAAGTTACTTCTAAACACTAAATGAAAAAAGTACTCATTGCCGAAACTTTTAATCAGAATAAATAATAAGAAATATATATATAATATATATAGATAGAAATATATATATAGAAATATTCCTAATTTATTTATTTATATATTAGAGGCGTACGCACCTGAGAAATTTTAATTTTTCATAATTTAATTCACGAAAAAGTGATCAATGCTCGTATCACTATTAAGTCGTATCACTCAAATTTGAAAATACTAGTACATAAATTGTTCACAACAGCCTCCTTCGCCCCTATTTACGTTTATAATTGCGTTCATATTTGGGGGGAAAAAAAAGAGAACGAATTTTGTTAATATTTATATCCATAAATTAATTTCAAATTGGCATATTAGTGTCACTTTATAGATCAAACAATATGATTGTGACATAACAATGATATTTAATTAGCATATTTAGCATTAAAAATGCCATTTAATATATTCTTGAGTATCTTTTAAGGTGATAAATAATAAAGTGTCATGTAACTATTGTTTAAGAAATATTTCCAGTTTCATTAATTCAAACTTTACGGTCAATCTAATATATTTTTATTTATTTATTTTAACTTAAAAGAATTTGCCAGAAACATTCTAATAGAATAATACCAATCACACGAATTTATATGCTTAAATTAGCAATTTAGCACTCCAAACACTTAAGTTATTCGACCATAAAATATGATTTTACGACAAATATGCTGATATGTTCTGGAATTTGCTTATGAATTACACTGAATGAAGACAAACGTCAACGTTATATAGCATATATAAATGTGTTTAGAAGGTAATATTGTATATGTATTTTAGTGAATATAAATGCTTTATACTGTTGTTTCGTGTTGCCCATACAGGAAACATTTCAATGTATTAACCATAATTACATGCTATTATTTTAAACATACTGTAGTCCTTTTTAGTACAAATGACACTATGTAGATAATTTGAATATAAATTTTCCCTTCTAACATGTTGGGAAATATCCAAATTATTTAAAGCTTTATATAAAATCATACAGGGTATTTGTGTTTTGTTTTAAGAAAACACAACTACCCTACGAGGTTTAAATTTCTTAGCTGGTGCTATTATTATTATTATTATTTATTTATTATTATTATTTATTATTATTTTATGGGAAAAAGAGTCTAGTTTTTCATCAAAGTCTATGTATGGGGAATAAATCGTTTCGGTAAAATTTCCGAATTCAGGTTTCTTCCTCTTTTGTTTTCTTTTCATGTTCTGACCAGGGTTGCCAAATTTGGCCTTCTTTTAATCAATAGTCACCAATAATTTTTATTTGTAACGCTTGACTAATTACTTCGAAGAATGATAGTATATTATGTATATCAAATGTCACTTCTCAAAATTATTAGTGACTATAGAATAAAAAAAGGCCAAATTTGGCAACCCTCGTTCTGACGCATAAGGTTTCTAAACATTAAAAGTCCTCTTTGAATAAGAAAGGGATTTAGTTTCTTATTTAATGTGAAGAAGCATTTTAGAATGTGCAGATTTTATTGCATGAAGGAATCAACGTAAATAAAGAGGACCAGGTTTAAAACAAAACATGCATAATGCTTATAATAAACTCTACGATTTTTACCATTTTTAATTAACACTTTTATGAGTTATTTTGGATTTAGGATTTTTTTTTAATTTTTATTTATTTATTTATTTATTTTTACATAATGCAACTTAAAAAAAAAAAAAAAAAAAAAAAAAAAAAAAAAGTAGTAACGTGTATTAAAACTCCGTCAGCATGTCGCCTCAAATGGCATTGCTATTTAAAAAGTAATTTTACTGTCTACAAAAATAATCTTGTTGACTACTCTAGCTTCATCATTTTATGTTACAATTTTACGTCTAGCACGAGTTGGAGAGAGAATTCTTTCTTTACAAGAATTAGTCTCAAACCGTTTCAAAGGTGTGTATTTGAGTTAAGAAAATCCGGTTTAAACACTTAGAGGGTTAAAAGAATTATTCAACAGTTTAAATTTATTATTTTTAAAACGATTAAAAACTATTTAATTTGTAAATTTTGTGGGATATTCAAAATTTATTATGTTTGAATGATTGCAGAGTACTTCAAAATTTTCTCACAGATGTGAATTAAGAAAATTTCTTCGTAAATAATCCGAAATACATTTGAATTAACTCTTATAATACTGAATGGACATTAATGACTATCAAGATTCTACTTAATAAACTTCTCGAGTATTTTGGAATTATGGATTTCTTAAAAATGCAAGAGAGAGAGTAGAGAGAGAGAGAGAGAGAGAGAGAGGCAAAGCCTCAGGTTAGATTTTGTGGACAAATGATTGATAAATAGCAAAATGGCATATCATTTCATAAATAATAAAGTGCAAACCCACAACTTTAGCTTACGTAGAAAATAAGGATACGTTAAATATATCTCTTTTGGGGCTGCGTAGCCCAGGATGTAAGGCTTTAGAGTTCCTCATCATATCAAATAATCCAAAAGTTCATTTCTCCTACAACTACTTATTTACTAATAAAGTTACTTAAAAGAAATTATTATTTGATTTGATTTTTGATAATATTTTCGTCATTCTTCCTATATTGTATGTACTTGACAATAGTAGTTATCACTAAAATAATCTTTAATTATTTGTAAAATAACTGATGTGCACAACGTGTAGCTCTTGCACTTTTTGCATATAAAAAAAATATATATCCAGTCATACAAAATTAAGATCTCTAAATAAAATATTTTTTAAATATTGTTAAATTAATATTTGCAGTAATAATTTATATATATATATATATATATATATATATATATATATTTAAACACCACGACTTAATAATCTCAACAGGTAAAAAATCTGCATGTCAAACGAATTTTATTTCGGATGTATAAGAAATATTTTTAAATGAGAAAATCTATAAATCTCGTTTAAATTACGGTAATTTTTAAACAAATATCGTCTCTCTCTCTCTCTCTCTCTATATATATATATATATATAGATAGATAGATATATAGATATATAAATATTGCTACACAAATAGGAATAATGTTTGAATGTTTAACAAATCAGACCTAAGAAATCATTGAGTTTTAATTGACTTCAAAATAAATATTAGTTATTTCAAAAACGTAATTTTTAATTCTATACTAAATATATTAACTAGCTACAGAGCTCTACTAGCTACAGAGTTCCCAACTTTTATAATTTATTCACGAGCATTTTTATTCCCGTCTCTTTTTCGAACCGGGAATTTTGAAAAATGATTTTCTTCTTATTTAATCGTTGTCACTTATTAAAGAGAAATAATCTACAAAATTTCTTGTACGAAAAGGAGGCTGGGCTAAAAATGCTCGTGAATAAATTATAAAAGTTGGGAACTCTGATTAGCTATTTCAAAAATGTAATTTTTGATTCTGTACTTAAAAATATTAAAGAAATCATAATTTTCAGAATAGTGGAAGTCAGAAAATATTTTTGTGTAACTATAATTAATTTATTACAATTATAAAACTAATTTGAGTTATACGAGTCATGTGTGCGGTATATATATATATATTTAATATGAGATTGTTTTAAAAAAATAACTTATTTGTGTATAAAATTTGATTTACTTTACATTTTAAAGCAATTATTACTATGGAAACACAATATAAAATATTTAAATTTCTACATTTATTTTCATCAATTTGCATTTATATTGTAAACATAAAACTTGATTTAAACTTATTTTATGAAGGATTCTATAAAAAATATTATAAGTGAAGTACAAAAAATCTCTAGATAAATATTTATTAATTATAATCAGAATCTATAATAATAAATGGAAAGGTTTGTCTGTCTGTCTGTCTGTCTGTCTGTCTGTCTATCTGTCTGTCTGTCTGTCTGTCTGTCTGTCTGTCTGTTCTTTTATACGTTCAGCCCCTACTAAACGCAGAAACACAAGAATTGACATACGGATGCTCTGGAGCCTTTCCGATGTTTTCCTCGAAACAGAATTTAAAAATCTTAATTAGTTTCGGAGATATTAATTAAAATGTTGACCCATGTCGATCGAACAATGACCAAAAATCCTTATTGCTTAAAAAGAGGCATTCTATCAGCATTCAGCAGACGATTTTAACGGCTGTCTCGAATGGAAACAAAACAGGTGCAAGTCATTAATGTCACATGATCTTTAACTGGGGTTAAAAATTGCAAATTTCAAAGTGCTTCAAATTTTCTTTTTCGTACACAACACTTAATATACAACCTTTTCAGCACAAAACCAACCTGCAGTTAAAATTTCATCAATTTTCATTAATAAACAAAGCAGTTACATTTTAATTGCAAATTAATTTTTATTCTAACACGTAACTATCTTTCAATAGACGATAGGAGTTACCATAGCAACAAAATACATTTGAAGGAACTAAAAAAATACTTTTTCTTTTTCTTTTTACTTCCATCTGGAAGTAATTAATGTCACATGATCTTGAACTGAGGTTAAAAATTGCAAATTTCAAAGTGCTTCAAATTTTCTTTTTCGTACACAACACTTAATATACAACCTATTCAGCACAAAACCAACCTGCAGTTAAAATTTCATCAATTTTCATTAATAAACAAAGCAGTTACATTTTAATTGCAAATTAAATTTTATTCCAACACGTAACTATCTTTCAATAGACGATAGGAGTTTCCATAGCAACAAAATACATTTGAAGGATCTAAATAATAGTTTTTCTTTTTCTTTTTACTTCCATTACCCGACTACCGTGGTATATATAGGTTTTGGGATTGTCCTGATTAGGTTTTCTTTTGTATCTCAGCTACTAATTAAAATAATTTCATAAGTAACACATTATTTGAAAGCTTTGTTGATTTGGAATTGAACAGTAGATTACAGAAATTTCTACCGCCAGATATTTTAAAATTTCGATATTTCAAATTCTAATTAAATTATTTTTAATACATCATTCGAAAGATATTTTAAAGTTCTTTTAAATTATCGAAAATGGAATTCGAGATTTCACCCTATTTGCGCGTTTTGAGGTGTCCTGATTAGGTTTTCTTTTGTATCTCGGCTACTAATTAAAATAATTTCATAAGTAACACATCATTAGAAAGCTTTTTTGATTTGGATTCAAACAGTGGATTACAGAAATTTCTACCGCTAGATGGCGCTGTAATATTTCAAAACTTCAACTTCTAATTATGATTAAATTATTTTTAATAGTTTTCTTTTGTATCTCAGCTACTAATTAAAGTAATTTCATAAGTAATACATCATTAGAAAGCTTTTTTGATTTGGAATCGAACAGTGGAATACAGAAATTTGTACCGTCAGATGGCGCTGTAATATTTTAAAATTTCAATATTTCAATTTCTAATTATGATTAAATTATTTTTAATATATCATTCGAAAGATATTTTTAAGTTCTTTTAAATTATCGAAAGTTTTCACCAGATTTACACGTTTTGAGGTGTCCTGAATCAGCTTTCTTTTATATCTCAGTTATTACTTAAAAAAATTTCATAAGTAATACATCATTTGAAAGCTTTGTTGACTTGATACACATTTTAAAGTACTTTTACATTATCGAAAATGGAATTCGAGATTTCACCCGATTTACACGTTTTGAGGTGTCCTGATTAGGTTTTCTTTTGTATCTCGGCTACTAATTAAAATAATTTCATAAGTAATACATCATTAGAAAGCTTTTTTGATTTGGATTCAAACAGTGGATTACAGAAATTTCTACCGCTAGATGGCGCTGTAATATTTCAAAACTTCAACTTCTAATTATGATTAAATTATTTTTAATAGTTTTCTTTTGTATCTCAGCTACTAATTAAAGTAATTTCATAAGTAATACATCATTAGAAAGCTTTTTTGATTTGGAATCGAACAGTGGAATACAGAAATTTGTACTGTCAGATGGCGCTGTAATATTTTAAAATTTCAAAATTTCAATTTCTAATTATGATTAAATTATTTTTAATATATCATTCGAAAGATATTTTTAAGTTCTTTTAAATTATCGAAAGTTTTCACCAGATTTACACGTTTTGAGGTGTCCTGAATCAGCTTTCTTTTATATCTCAGTTATTACTTAAAAAAATTTCATAAGTAATACATCATTTGAAAGCTTTGTTGACTTGATACACATTTTAAAGTACTTTTACATTATCGAAAATGGAATTCGAGATTTCACCCGATTTACACGTTTTGAGGTGTCCTGATTAGGTTTTCTTTTGTATCTCGGCTACTAATTAAAATAATTTTATAAGTAATACATAATTAGAAAGCTTTTTTGATTTGGAATCGAACAGAAATGTTCGATTGGATTACAGAAATTTCTACCGCCAGATGGCGCTGTAATATTTTCAAATTTCAATATTTCAATTTCTAATTATGATTAAATTATTTTTAATGCATCATTCGAAAGATATTTTAAAGTTCTTTTATATTATCGACAGTTTTCACCAGATTTACACGTTTTGAGGTCTCCTGAATCAGTTTTCTTTTGTATCTCAGCTACTAATTAAAATAATTTCATAAGTAATACATCATTAGAAAGCTTTTTTGATTTGGAATCGAACAGTGGAATACAGAAATTTGTAGCGCCAGATGGCGCTGTAATATTTTAAGATTTCATTATTTCAATTTCTAATTATGATTAAATTATTTTTAATTCATCATTCGAAAGATATTTTAAAGTTCTTTTAAATTATCGAAAGTTTTCACCAGATTTACACGTTTTGAGGTGTCCTGAATCAGTTTTCTTTTATATCTCAGTTATTAATTAAAAAAATTTCATAAGTAATACATCATTTGAAAGCTTTGTTGAGTTGATACACATTTTAAAGTACTTTTACATTATCGAAAATGGAATTCGAGATTTCACCCTATTTACGCGTTTTGAGGTGTCCTGATTAGGTTTTCTTTTGTATCTCGGCTACTAATTAAAATAATTTCATAAGTAATACATCATTAGAAAGCTTTTTTGATTTGGATTCAAACAGTGGATTACAGAATTTTCTACCGCTAGATGGCGCTGTAATATTTCAAAACTTCAACTTCTAATTATGATTAAATTATTTTTAATAGTTTTCTTTTGTATCTCAGCTACTAATTAAAGTAATTTCATAAGTAATACATCATTAGAAAGCTTTTTTGATTTGGAATCGAACAGTGGAATACAGAAATTTGTACCGTCAGATGGCGCTGTAATATTTTAAAATTTCAATATTTCAATTTCTAATTATGATTAAATTATTTTTAATATATCATTCGAAAGATATTTTTAAGTTCTTTTAAATTATCGAAAGTTTTCACCAGATTTACACGTTTTGAGGTGTCCTGAATCAGCTTTCTTTTATATCTCAGTTATTACTTAAAAAAATTTCATAAGTAATACATCATTTGAAAGCTTTGTTGACTTGATACACATTTTAAAGTACTTTTACATTATCGAAAATGGAATTCGAGATTTCACCCGATTTACACGTTTTGAGGTGTCCTGATTAGGTTTTCTTTTGTATCTCAGCTACTAATTAAAATAATTTCATAAGTAATACATCATTAGAAAGCTTTTTTGATTTGGATTCAAACAGTGGATTACAGAAATTTCTACCGCTAGATGGCGCTGTAATATTTCAAAACTTCAACTTCTAATTATGATTAAATTATTTTTAATAGTTTTCTTTTGTATCTCAGCTACTAATTAAAGTAATTTCATAAGTAATACATCATTAGAAAGCTTTTTTGATTTGGAATCGAACAGTGGAATACAGAAATTTGTACCGTCAGATGGCGCTGTAATATTTTAAAATTTCAATATTTCAATTTCTAATTATGATTAAATTATTTTTAATATATCATTCAAAAGATATTTTTAAGTTCTTTTAAATTATCGAAAGTTTTCACCAGATTTACACGTTTTGAGGTGTCCTGAATCAGCTTTCTTTTATATCTCAGTTATTACTTAAAAAAATTTCATAAGTAATACATCATTTGAAAGCTTTGTTGACTTGATACACATTTTAAAGTACTTTTACATTATCGAAAATGGAATTCGAGATTTCACCCGATTTACACGTTTTGAGGTGTCCTGATTAGGTTTTCTTTTGTATCTCGGCTACTAATTAAAATAATTTTATAAGTAATACATAATTAGAAAGCTTTTTTGATTTGGAATCGAACAGAAATGTTCGATTGGATTACAGAAATTTCTACCGCCAGATGGCGCTGTAATATTTTCAAATTTCAATATTTCAATTTCTAATTATGATTAAATTATTTTTAATGCATCATTCGAAAGATATTTTAAAGTTCTTTTATATTATCGACAGTTTTCACCAGATTTACACGTTTTGAGGTCTCCTGAATCAGTTTTCTTTTGTATCTCAGCTACTAATTAAAATAATTTCATAAGTAATACATCATTAGAAAGCTTTTTTGATTTGGAATCGAACAGTGGAATACAGAAATTTGTAGCGCCAGATGGCGCTGTAATATTTTAAGATTTCATTATTTCAATTTCTAATTATGATTAAATTATTTTTAATTCATCATTCGAAAGATATTTTAAAGTTCTTTTAAATTATCGAAAGTTTTCACCAGATTTACACGTTTTGAGGTGTCCTGAATCAGTTTTCTTTTATATCTCAGTTATTAATTAAAAAAATTTCATAAGTAATACATCATTTGAAAGCTTTGTTGAGTTGATACACATTTTAAAGTACTTTTACATTATCGAAAATGGAATTCGAGATTTCACCCTATTTACGCGTTTTGAGGTGTCCTGATTAGGTTTTCTTTTGTATCTCGGCTACTAATTAAAATAATTTCATAAGTAATACATCATTAGAAAGCTTTTTTGATTTGGATTCAAACAGTGGATTACAGAAATTTCTACCGCTAGATGGCGCTGTAATATTTCAAAACTTCAACTTCTAATTATGATTAAATTATTTTTAATAGTTTTCTTTTGTATCTCAGCTACTAATTAAAGTAATTTCATAAGTAATACATCATTAGAAAGCTTTTTTGATTTGGAATCGAACAGTGGAATACAGAAATTTGTACCGTCAGATGGCGCTGTAATATTTTAAAATTTCAATATTTCAATTTCTAATTATGATTAAATTATTTTTAATATATCATTCGAAAGATATTTTTAAGTTCTTTTAAATTATCGAAAGTTTTCACCAGATTTACACGTTTTGAGGTGTCCTGAATCAGCTTTCTTTTATATCTCAGTTATTACTTAAAAAAATTTCATAAGTAATACATCATTTGAAAGCTTTGTTGACTTGATACACATTTTAAAGTACTTTTACATTATCGAAAATGGAATTCGAGATTTCACCCGATTTACACGTTTTGAGGTGTCCTGATTAGGTTTTCTTTTGAATCTCGGCTACTAATTAAAATAATTTCATAAGTAATACATCATTAGAAAGCTTTTTTGATTTGGATTCAAACAGTGGATTACAGAAATTTCTACCGCTAGATGGCGCTGTAATATTTCAAAACTTCAACTTCTAATTATGATTAAATTATTTTTAATAGTTTTCTTTTGTATCTCAGCTACTAATTAAAGTAATTTCATAAGTAATACATCATTAGAAAGCTTTTTTGATTTGGAATCGAACAGTGGAATACAGAAATTTGTACCGTCAGATGGCGCTGTAATATTTTAAAATTTCAATATTTCAATTTCTAATTATGATTAAATTATTTTTAATATATCATTCGAAAGATATTTTTAAGTTCTTTTAAATTATCGAAAGTTTTCACCAGATTTACACGTTTTGAGGTGTCCTGAATCAGCTTTCTTTTATATCTCAGTTATTACTTAAAAAAATTTCATAAGTAATACATCATTTGAAAGCTTTGTTGACTTGATACACATTTTAAAGTACTTTTACATTATCGAAAATGGAATTCGAGATTTCACCCGATTTACACGTTTTGAGGTGTCCTGATTAGGTTTTCTTTTGTATCTCAGCTACTAATTAAAATAATTTTATAAGTAATACATAATTAGAAAGCTTTTTTGATTTGGAATCGAACAGAAATGTTCGATTGGATTACAGAAATTTCTACCGCCAGATGGCGCTGTAATATTTTCAAATTTCAATATTTCAATTTCTAATTATGATTAAATTATTTTTAATGCATCATTCGAAAGATATTTTAAAGTTCTTTTATATTATCGACAGTTTTCACCAGATTTACACGTTTTGAGGTCTCCTGAATCAGTTTTCTTTTGTATCTCAGCTACTAATTAAAATAATTTCATAAGTAATACATCATTAGAAAGCTTTTTTGATTTGGAATCGAACAGTGGAATACAGAAATTTGTGGCGCCAGATGGCGCTGTAATATTTTAAGATTTCATTATTTCAATTTCTAATTATGATTAAATTATTTTTAATACATCATTCGAAAGATATTTTAAAGTTCTTTTAAATTATCGAAAGTTTTCACAAGATTTACACGTTTTGAGGTGTCCTGAATCAGTTTTCTTTTATATCTCAGTTATTAATTAAAAAAATTTCATAAGTAATACATCATTTGAAAGCTTTGTTGAGTTGATACACATTTTAAAGTACTTTTACATTATCGAAAATGGAATTCGAGATTTCACCCTATTTACGCGTTTTGAGGTGTCCTGATTAGGTTTTCTTTTGTATCTCGGCTACTAATTAAAATAATTTCATAAGTAATACATCATTAGAAAGCTTTTTTGATTTGGATTCAAACAGTGGATTACAGAAATTTCTACCGCTAGATGGCGCTGTAATATTTCAAAACTTCAACTTCTAATTATGATTAAATTATTTTTAATAGTTTTCTTTTGTATCTCAGCTACTAATTAAAGTAATTTCATAAGTAATACATCATTAGAAAGCTTTTTTGATTTGGAATCGAACAGTGGAATACAGAAATTCGTACCGCCAGATGGCGCTGTAATATTTTAAAATTTCAATATTTCAATTTCTAATTATGATTAAATTATTTTTAATACATCATTCGAAAGATATTTTAAAGTTTTTTTAAATTATCGAAAGTTTTCACCAGATTTACACGTTTTAAGGTGTACTGAATCAGTTTTTTTTTTTTTTTTTTTTGTATCTCAGTTATTAATTAAAAAAAGTTTATAAGTAATACATAATTTGAAAGCTTATTTTAGTTGATACACATTTTAAAGTACTTTTACATTATCGAAAATGGAATTCGAAATTTCACCCGATTTACACGTTTTGAGGTGTCCTGATTAGGTTTTCTTTTGTATCTCATTTACTAATTAAAATAATTGAATGAGTAATACATCGTTTGAAAGCTTTGTTGATCTGGAATGGAACAATAGATTACAGAAATTTCTACCGCCAGATGGCGCTGTAATTTTTTTAATTTTCAATATTTCAAATTCTAATTATGATTAAATTATTTCTAATACATCATTCGAAAGATATTTTAATGTTTTTTTATATTATCGAAAGTGGAATTCGAGATTTCACCTGATTTACAATTTTAAGGTGTCCTGATCAGGTTTTCTTTTGCATCTCAGCTAATTGAGTAAGACCGTTCAAAATTGGTATATGTAAGTTAATTAGGAGGGGCTGGAAGGAGGGGGAAGGAATAGGCGCGCAGCGCGAATGGGGTTGGGACCCGGTGCGAGTTTTTACCCGATGATAAAAGATTTTTTTTTTTTTTTTTTTCTTAATAATAAAATTATTTGGTTTTAACGCCCGATAATTCGATTCTGAATATTTTTGAAAGTGTAGAATTATTAGGAAAGGCTTGAGGGGGAATGGGGGGGGGGGGCGACGGGAAAAAAAAATGAGTTACAGCGTTTGAAATTGTTATTATTAGGTTTTTAAGGAAAGATAAATCGATTGCGGATATTTTCAAGTGTAAAATTATTAGAAGGGACGGAAAGGGGTGGTTGTGGCAAAAACGTAGAAAAGGAACGGTTGTTTCGGAGAAAACAACGGAAAACCCAGAACGCCTTTATTCTTTTATATTTTGCAGAGTTTCGAATTCTGATACTCCTTTCACATTTCATACTATGGATTTTCAATATTATTTAGCCCGGAATTACGCAAGTTTCGGAGAAAACCACGAAAAAGTCAGACATAAATCGTTTTATAATAGTGTTTATATCATTTTTGTATCTCAGCTTCTAATTAGCATAATTTCAAAAGTAATATGTCATTTTGAAACTTATCAGAATTGAATTTCAAGAGTAGACTTCACAAATTTCTGTCTCCTTCCATTAACCGACTACCGGAATTCGAGATTTCATGTGATTTACACGTTTTAAAGTCTCCTGATTAAGTTTTCTTTTGTATCACTGCTACTAATAAATAATTTTATAAGTAATACATTATTTGGAATTGAACAGTAGATTACAGAATTTTCTACCGCCAGATGGCGCTGTAATATTTTTAAATTTCAATATTTCGAATTCTAATTATGATTAAATTATTTTTAATACAGCATTCGAAAGATATTTTAAAGTACTGTTATATTATCGAAAGTGGGATTCGAGATTTCACCTGATTTACACGTTTTGAGGTCTCCTGAATCGGTTTTCTTTTGTATCTCAGCAGGTATATCTTCAAACGTGCGCGCTGCGCGCGCACGGGTCTGCACTGCCGAAGGCAGTGGGGTCCCGGTGTGAGTTTTTATCCGATGCTAAATGACATATTTTTTAATTCCTTTCCTTAAGAATGAAAGTTTATGAGTAATAACATGGAATTTTGAGAAGTCATAAGGATGGTGAAGAAATACGTACGTACGCCCAGCGCACGGGTCTACGCTGCCAAAGGCAGTGGGGACCTGGTGCGACATTTTTCCTGATCAGAAATTTTTTTTCTCTATTTTTATCACATGATAAAAATTAATGCAATTTGAGAATTCGTTAATTATTGTGATTCATTTAAAAATAGTGACCAGCGAAGCGGGCGTAGCCTGCTAGTTACTAAATATACTATTTTAAAAATTGCCTTTTAGCAATTTAAATAGATTATTTAATTTCTTGCCTATAAGATATTCTAGCTAAAGTAAATTTTCTGTATTTGGACATGAAAAATTAATTTTTTTTGAGAAAATGGAAATTTAAAATAAATTTAGAGATTTATTAATTCAGTAAAGATTTTGTAATTTAGCAATTTCTTTTTGCAAATAATTATTTTTTAAATTACAAGTAAAAAAAGATTTTCAAGTGGAAAAATTTATTTTTAAAACAAAAATATTTAAAAGAAACTGTCTAAATAAATATAAATACTTAAAAATTTTTGAACAAGAATTACAGTATATAAAAACGATACAAATAACTGTAGAAGTAAAATAAAGTATTTGTTTATTTGAATGATAAAATGGCATGCTAAAACATTTTAATTTTAGTATCTCTGCATTTACTAAAGCACTGAAAAATAGTTGCAATTAGAATGAACAAATATACAGTTTTATTTTCTTCTCTTATTTTCTTGTTTACAAAATTTTCAAAACAATTATTTAAAAGTCACAAACTTTGTAAGTAAAACAACCCTATGTTGTTTGTTTCGTATTGTCGGAGGAAAAAAAGTGAAGTTATATGAATAAATTATAAGTATTGTAAAACCTTTTTATAATAATTCCTATATTATTATTAAAGAATATGGAAAATTATAAAAGAAAGCTCTTTTATCCAGAAATAGATAAAATATAAAAGAAAATGACAATGACAATGTAAACATTTATTGCATAGTACCGCAAATCTATATATTTTTATTGCATTCATTAACACTTAAAATATGTGAAATTTTTAAATTGTTGGCTTTAATGTTTTATTTTTAATTAGAATTGACAGTAACATATAAACTCCTAAGCAGACGAGAAAATTGAAATATTACTTTTAGAACAAATATTTTTACAAGATTGTATGCAAAAGCTATTTTTCATACCTAATATTCGCGAGTATTTTTTTAATTAGTTTTTTAATTAAGGAATATGTTCTCAAACATATTTTCTAGTTTTAAAACAATATTAATTGTAATTCTTAAAATAATTCTAAATTTTATACTTTAAAAGAATTTTAATTATAAAAGTAAAAAAAAAAAAAAAAAATTATTTTAATAAAGTTTGTTAAAATTCTATTTTTTTTATATGGTATTAAAAAAAGTAACATAAAAATAAAAAATAAATAATGAGATAAATGAAGAAATAAACTATATATAAACATAGTTGCCAACATTTTAATTTATTCCGGAGCAATTTCAGACCCGCCTTTATTTCGTACCACTTTATTTTTAAAATATTTTTTGCAATATATGTTTAGGATTAAGCAAGAAAAATTTACTCTTTAAAAAAAGTGGTATGGAATAAAGGCGGGTCTTAAAACATTCTGGATTAATTTAAAACGTCGACAACTCTCCATGAAAAAAAAAAAAAAAAAAAAAAAAAAAAAAAAAAAAAAAGATAAATATAATTCATTTCTGTGAGAATTATTTACTACAGTAAATTAACCCCTTTGAATCGGCTTACAGTAGGTAAGTGATAAAATGCTCGTCTACTACGAAAACAGACGTGGTTCGATTCCCGAATGATCTAAGCTGTAATTCTTTCTAACTTGATATAGATCTATTGCCTGAACAAAAAATATCACGTAGTGCATTTCGGAATAATACCGCTCTTAAAGGAGAGTAAACTATCTTACTCTTTCGAAAACGCACTTTTTCCTCTTTACAGGTTCCCTTTTGGCATGTTGTAAATAGTGATAATTCACTCTTTAAGAGTCAAAACGCAGTATTTATATTTTAGAGAGCAAAGAATTTAAAATTACCCAATTAAGATAAATGTACCGGTAATGGACTCTGTAGAAATGTACACTTTAAAATTTAATCTAAAAAACAGATTATTATTATTATTTTTTTTTTTAAATATATTTCAGCTCATTTTTAAAGTTGATTATACAACACTCCAAAACAAATACTTGAACTACCGAAGTTTATAGTCATCATCTTTAGAATAATAGTCCTCTAACAGAAATAACGTAATATTTTGGTTATTTTATTGTTATATCTTGATTAATGTAAATGAAATAATGCTTGCTTTCGATTTGTTTATTTTAAGATTATTTTTTATACTTCCTGATTTCAAACAACTAAAATAAGAATGTAGAATTAATTCTGGTAATTTAATTTAATTATAGCACAATTTTTTATAGGTGTTCACTATTGGATCACCAAATTATTTTATTCAAACACTGCTGAAAAACCTGAAGTATTAATGAAATTTGGTGCCAGCTTAAATGCTATCATTCTTTTTAGAAATTTAGTGCCATTTATATAGCTGCCAATATTTTAATTTATTCCAGTGTATTTTTAGCCCCGCCTTTATTTCTCACCACTATATTTATTTTAACCCTTTGCGTTCGGCATATTTTCCGTAGGACACGCCTTTTGGCGTTTTTTTAAAACGTCACACGTATAGTTTCCAACTTACTACCTTTTCGCTACCGAAAAATTGTAATAATTTGTTTTATTTTACTTCATCATTAAATAAAATAAATCTTTCTGTTAAAATTTTCCGGTAGCCGAAATGTAGCCTATAGCATACTTGCCAACATCCTAATTAGTATTCCGTAGTGTTGTTAGCCCAGCCCTTTTTTTCACTCCAGTAAATTTTTAGAGTAATATTCTCCAAATGGAATTACGATTAATTAAGAAGAAAAATACTCTTTAAATATATCGGTGTGAAAAAGAAGGCGGGGCTAACAATGCTACGGAATATTAATTAGTATGTTGGCAAGTATGCTACAGTTACACGTTTTAAAAAAATAACATTTCATTTGTAAAGGAACGCCTTAAGGCGTAGCTCGATTTTTTAATGTCCCCTCCGAAGGAACATTCGAGCGATAGGGGTTAATAACTTCAATAATAGAAGTAAACAATTACTCTTAAAAAATAAGTGGTAGGAAATAGAGGCGGGGCTAAAAATACTCCGGAATAAATTAAAATATTGGCAGCTATGCATTTACTTACAAATTTAGTAATAATCACTGCTAAATAAATGCAATAAAGAACCAGAACATCAAATTTCAAAAACATCTTTTTTAGCTAAATTCGCAGATTTTTTTTTTTGATAAGAAAATGTAAGCTTTATTTTTAAGCAATGCAGACAACGAATTCATACACTGACTTATATATTTTTAATTCAATAAAATTACATACTTTGTCGTATAAAAAAGTAAATTTAATTTCATTATGTTTTTCGCATATTTTTACATAATTAAATTCAAGAAATATGAGTATTCTAATGCCATTATATAAAAAGTTTTTATTTTTTACACAAATAAAGGAAAAAGGTCTAGAGTGAAATTTCTAATTTATTCAGAAGTAAATTTGATAAATGAAGTGTCAAGAGAATATAAAATATATCTGAAATAAGATTTTTCTTTTTCGATAATCTTCATGAAAATAATTATCTTTAAAATAACAAAAGAATTTGCAGAAAAAAATAATTAGCGAGTAGATTTAGAATAGGCATAAAATAAGAACCTTCTTGGCAAGCATATTTGTTCGAATATTTTACGTTTATATATATATATAATAATATTGGATAATATCCAATTATACCATATGATCGGTAATAAATCAGTAATTTATGAAGATTTATCATTATTTTTTAATTAGCATTATATGTAATGCGAATTTTTCAAAAACAAATTATGGAATTAAATTTAAAATGATGTTCAACGTTTAATATTTCTTTTCATTATTATTTTCTTTTAATAAGTTTAAATGCTTTTTTCATGAGTTTAATTCTAAAGTGATTTGCTTGATAAATTATATATATATATCTATATATATATATGGGGGGAGGTGTATGGTACATAATGTTAAAAAATTTAACAAAAACTACTGATAATCATTTATGTTAAGTCCTGCGTAAAATTATAGAGAAAAATTAAGGAATATGTACAAAAATTTACTTTTATATATGCATTTTAATAAATAGTATAAATTTAATTACTTATTGGCGACAATATATTTCTGACTTAAAATAGATTTTGAAGAGTAGAAAAATTCATTTTAAAATTTTTATTGAGAAATTAAATAATAATAATAATAATAATAATAACCCAACAAAAAAAAGATTCAGAATCTCGGATACTTACATTTAACTAAGAATTATTGTACATTTACAGAGACTCTGGTTAAATGGGTATTATAATTGAAAATACTCTAAGAAAATCAGCTAATAGGCACATAATTTATATTACGATGAATAAATTACCTTCTGTTAACTTAAAAAAATTATACAGCTTTTATGCATATACGTCAACATTTTAATTTATTCCGGAGTACTTTTTTGCCCCGCAATTATTTTGCACCACTTTATTTATGTAAAAAAAAAAGAAAATCTTTAATATATAACTTCCATAAAATATGAAAAAATTACTTTTCAAGAATAAGTGGTCTGTAATAAAGGAAGGACTAAAAATACTCCGTAATAAATTAAAATGTTGGCATCTATGTTCTAGACCCTAGGTCATTCGATTTTTACTTTCTTCTATATGTAATATAGAGAAAGTATTGGATTCGCGAAAATTTTCGACCTCCGTTTTTTGACGGATCTACACGTTTTGGGATGTCCTGAACACGAATTGATAGTTTTTAAAAAATGTCTGTCTGTGTGTCTGTCTGTCTGTCTGTGTGTCTGTATCATTTTTTTGTGGACGCTGTATCTCACGAACCAATGAATGAAATTTAACCAAACTTGGTATTTAGTTGCACCCTGACATGAACTGGTGCCCATTAGATTTGGGGATCAATAGCTCAACAGGTGGCGCTGTGATCGCATTTTATAGGACAAAATTCCGTATAAATGGGCATAATGAGAGTTATTTTAAACTTGTGATTGTAAAATTAATATGAATTATTGATAATAGTAGTAGTTAACTAGGGAAAAAAATTGTGCATGGGGGGGCATCGGTTCCCCCCCTGGGGGGGAAGTACCCCCCCAGGGGGGTTAAATTTTGAAGATGGGTATCATTCGAAAGATCTCGTCAATACCTTTAAAACGAATGGTTGAACCATAAATCTGTGATAATTTAAAACAAAGTTATCGATTTTTTTTACTTTTAACAAAAAAAAAAAAAAAACTTAGAAAAAAAAATCGTATTTTTTTTTTTTTTTTTTTTTTTTTTAATATTGTTACTGATTGAATATGTATAGGAAAATATAGAAGAAAGTCTTGTGGTGGCCACAACATACTAGTTTTTTTTTTTTCTTTTTCAAATAATGGGGCATAAAGTTTTTATTATTTTAAAATTCAGATTAAATATTTAGTCAAAATTGCATTATTTTTGTGTGTTTATAACACATGAATAAGACGTTAAGTTCTCCTTAATGTTCTAACTGTTTAAATTCGTTAATTTACTATCTCGTAATTTTGATTTTTGATTTTCTTATATAAATAATTGCCGAAACGTCAGTGGAGGCCCTCTGTTGAGACTCAAAACGGTTTTGGGCTGTGTCTGTCTGTCTGTCCGTCCGTCTGTCTGTTTGTCTGTCGCGCGATAGCGGCCGCAAAAATAGCGCTATTGACTTGAAATTTGGTACACATGTTCATGAGCCCCACGAAATCAGCTGTATAGTTTTTGGTATGTATTCCATTTGTAGTTCGTATACAGGGACACGCCAAAGTTTTTCTTATCATTACGGCCTACATGAGGAATTTGTATGTATCGCGATAGCGGCCAGAAAAATCACGCTATTGACTTGAAATTTGGTACACGTGTTCATGTGCCCCAAGAAATCAGCTGTATAGCTTTGGGTGGGTATTCCATTTGTAATTCGTGTACAGGGACACGCCAAAGTTTTTCTTATCATTACGGCCTATGGGAGGAATTTGTATGTACCGCGATAGCGGCCACAAAAATCACGCTATTGACTTGCAATTTGGTACACATGTTCATGCGCCCAACGGAATCAGCTGTATAGTTTTAGGTGTGTATTCCATTTGTAGTTCGTGTACAGGGACACGCCAAAGATTTTCTATCATTACGGCCTATGGGAAGAATCTGTATGTACCGCGATAGCCACCGCAAAAATCAAGCTATTGACTTCCAATTTTTGCCGAAACGTCAGTGGAGGCTCTCTGTTGAGACTCAAAAGGATTTTGGGTTCCGTCTGTCCGTCCGTCTGCCTGTCTGTCTGTCGTGCGATAGTGGCCGCAAAAATCACGCTATTGACTTGAAATTTTGTACACATGTTCATAATCCCCACGAAATTAGCTGTATAGTTTTGCGTGTGCATTCCATTTGTAGTTCGTGTACAGGGACACGCCAAAGTTTTCTTTATCATTACGGCCTATGGGAAGAATTTGTATGTACCGCGATAGCGGCCCCAAAAATAACGCTATTGACTTGCAATTTTGTACACATATGCATTAGCCCAACGGAATTAGCTGTATAGTGTTAGGTGTGTATTCCATTTATTGTTCGTGTACAGGGACACGCAGAAATTTTTTTTATCCTTACGGCGTATGGGAAGAATTTGTATGTACCGCAATAACGGCCGCAAAAATCCTTCGATTGACTTGCAAATTAACGCACACGTTCCAGCTTTGCATATAAGTAGCTGTATAATTTTTTCTGCTATATTTTTTATAAAATGTGCACAAGGACACGCCAAAATTCTTAACATTACGGCGTATGGGGTGAATTTCGTTTAAACGCATTTTAATATCATTACTTTGCAATGAAGAAAATGAAACTAGAGGACGTGAGTAAGATGCTTAAACTTACGTTGTTTGAAGAAGATATGTGCTCTTAAGCTTTCTAATTATTGTACAGGACCTTACAAAAGTGTTCTGACAATGTCACTTAGTCATCCAAACGATTTTAAATTTGGAACAATTATTAATTTTAAATGCAAAATAAGCTGAATAGTTTTTACTGGTGTATAGAATGTTTATGGTTCATTTACAAAGACACACGAAAGAATTTCGTAACATTAGAGCCTATGGACAAATTTTTAATTTAAGTGCGCACTTTAATGCGTTTATGCTGAATTGAACTTAATAAAGTTAACATACATTATAAAGATGCTTAAAATCATGTTTTCTCTTAAAAAAAGTTATGCATAGACTAAATAATTTATGGGACCACACAAAATATATCCGAGTATGTACTGTAATCATCCAAATGAGGTCAAATTAGTTTGAAAAATTAATGAGTTATAATTAATTTGGTTTATTCTTATTATTGGCGTTTATAATGACTGTGGCTACTTTTCCGGGATACATAAAGGAATTTCGTACTATTATGGTCTATAGTCGGTATTTCTTAAAAGTGTATTTTAACATGGTTACACCCCATAAAATATAATGAAATTTTATTAGAATTTTAAAAGCATGTTTTACTGTTGAAAATTGTGGGCATAGAATTGATAATTAGTTTAAAGGTTACGCAAAATATTTCCGACATGCTATGTAATTTTTTTTGTATGAAATTTGGTATTTATGAATTTCAGGGAAATAATACAAGACGATCGTTTATTAAGAATACATATTGTTGCGTACTTAGGGGTTCGTAAGTTGTCCGAGAATGAAAGGTGAAACTTGCAAAAATTCAGTGATTTATTCACAGAAAGTTCCAGAAAAATACAGGTCTATAAACCAAGTATCAGCTTCAATTCAACCAGTAAACACAGCTTAAACAGCAGCCGTTAACAGCAAAACAACAGTACAAACAGTTTAGAAATAACACATAACGCAAGTCTCATTGAAAGAGGCTCAAGCATTTGACGAAACTGACACAGATCTGAGATTGGCCGCCTTGGCTAAAAAAAGGCTCCTTTTATACTATTCTATCGTACACAGACTGTTCTGGAAAATTATCGTATCTCATCAGCCAATGAGATTAGAGCTTCCATATTTGGTATATCCCTAATAAGGCTTTTCTCGCCAAGGTCGCCAAAAAAATCGCCAATGAAGGAAACAGTCGCCAAATTTGGCGCCAAATCCATTTCTTCCCTTATATGGTGCTTTTTAATGCGTTTTTAAAGGAAAATTAGGCTATTTTAACGCTAAAACGACTAGAAATGCACAAAATTAGCATTTTATCGATTTACTAAGCCTCTTTGAAAAAATTTATACAAAAATAAATGCAATTATTTACAATTCCGTAACACTTTGTAGGACATACAAATAGGTATACCAAGAGATAGAGCGGGGGGTTGAGGGGGGCGGCAGCCCCCCTCAGGAATGTATCTGATTATGGTAATAAGTCGATCGAATCAATATATACTATTATATAATAAGGAAAAAGTAAAAATGACTTATTGAAAAATGTCTGATGCAAATTGGACGTTGAGGCTCCTGATCTGCAGATCCACTAGTATAATCGTCGTTTTACTTTAAAAGAAAAATGACGCCATCGAAAACAATATCTTAAGTGTATATTATTAAAATATTTCATTAATTTGAGTATTACTTATTATATTGCATACTTCCCTTTATTGGAATAGTTAAAATTCACTCTATATTAAGAGTTGATGATTCGAAAATATTTATGTCTCCTTATATTACATTTCTAAAGTGAAAACTTACAGAAATTTCGGAAATAGATGCGCGAATCCTAAAGTTGTGATCCTAACTGTTAAGTTAAGAGTAACCGAGAGAAAAAATGTCCGCGCGTTATTAAAAATAAGTCAATGCACCTTTAAATTACATTTATTTATAACCTTAGATGATTTTGACAAATTATATTTGAACGCTTTGAAGACTTAATAATATTACCATTTACTGTTTTAGCGCATTATTAACAAGGTATGATTGTTGTTCACTGTAAATATTGTCAACAACTTAATAAATAAATCCTTCTTGTAAATAAAACTTCACAAAATAACACCTTACTATTTTAATGCACTATTTAAACACTATGATTCTTAAAAATCGCTTATGGTCTCACAAATCTTAATAAATGAACAAATATATGTTAGAGTTACAAGCTTATAAGAAGCTTTTTCACACACAAAAAAAAAAAAAAAACTTTTAGAGTGTGGTTGAAACAATTCAATCATCAAATTCATCCTGACTTCTAATAAAGTAATTTAAAAGAAATTATTAATTGATTTGATTTTTGATAATATTTTCGTCATTATCCCTATATTGTATGTACTTGGCAATAGTAGTTATTACTAAAAAAGTCTTTAATTATTTTTTAAATGACTGACACTTACAACATGGAACTTTTGTACTTTTGCATATAAAAGTAACCAAATCATGTAAAATTAAGAATCTCTAAATAAAATCTTTCTAAAATATTGTTAATTAATATTTATAATAAAATTTTATTTATTTATTTATTTTTTAACACCATGACTTAACAATCTGACTAGATAAATAAACTGCATGTCAAGGGAATTTTATTTCTGATTAAAAATAAATATGTGTATAAGATGAAGAAAAGAAATATTTAGATTATGATTAAAAGAAATATTTAGATAAGAAAATCTATAAATTTCGTTTAAGTTACGGCTGATTTTAAACAATTATTGCATTTTATTTTTATTTCACAAATAAGGCATCTGTTTAAATATTTAACAAATCCGACCTAAGAAAACATTGAGTTTTAATTGATTTCAAAATAAATATTAGCTATTTCAAAAATGTAATTTTTAATTCTATACTAAACATATTAAAAAAAAAAAAAATCATAATATTTCAGAAAAGTTAAAGTCAGAAATTTAATTTGTGTAAATATAATTAATTTATTATTATTGTAAAACTAATTTGAGTTACACGAGTCATGGTTGCGATATAGTTTGTGCAAATTAATATGAGATTGTTTTAAAAGTTTAAAATTATTTGTGTATAAAATTTGATTTCGTGTACATTTTAAAGCAATTTTTATTGTGGAAACACAATAAAAATTTATTTGAAATTCTACATTTATTTGCTTCACTTTCATTTATGTCGTAAACATAAAATTTATTTTAAACTTAAAATTTTATGAAGGACTTTATAAATATGATACGTGATGTACAAAAAACTGTAGATAAATAATGTTTATTAATTATAAACAAAATCACTGGATACATGTTAAAATTTTCCTCTTAATTTAAATATATATATATATATATATTTTTTTTTTTTTTTTGCCTATAAGATTGTCTAGCTAAAGCAAATTTTCGACATTTGGATATGAGAAATTACATTTTTCAAGAAACTGGAAATTAAGTAAAATTTAGAGATTTATAAATTCATTAATGAATTTTTAACTTAGCAATTTCTTTTTACAAAAAGTTATTTTTAATTTTTCAAATTACAAATAAAGAAGATTTTCTGGTGAAAAAAGTTACTTTGAAACAAAAAATATTTAAATGAAACAGACAGATACTTAAATTTTCTAAACAAGGATAACAGTAGATAATAACAATACAAATACATGTAGAAGTCAAATAAGCTATTTGTTTATTCTGAACGATAAAATGGCAAGCTAATACATTTTAATTTTAGTATTTCTGCATTTACTAAAGTACTGTAAAATAGTTGCATTCATATGCAATGCAAAATGAACAAATAAACAATTTTGTTTTCTATTCTTTGTCTGTTGTTTACAAAATTTTCAAAATATTTATTTAACAGTCACAAACTTTGTAAGTAAAACAACCCTATGCTGTTTGTTTCCTATTGTAGGAAAAGAAAGATTTCTAATTTTGAAGTTATATGAATAAGTTATGATAAGTATTGTAATATATTTTTTTAGTAATTCCAGTATTATTATTAATGAATATGGAAAAACATAATAGAAAACTCTTTTATTGATAAATGTATAAATTATAAAAGAAAAGAAGAATGCAAGCATTTAATGCATAGTACGTCAAATGCATATGTTTTTGTTACATTCATGAATACTTAATATATGTGAAATTTCCAAAACGTTGGCTTTAAAATTTTGTTTATTGTCAGAATTGACAGTAAGGTATAAACACCTAAACAGGTGAGAAAAGTAAAACATTACTTTTTGATCAAATATTTTTTCAAGATTGTGTGCAAAAACTATATTTTTACACATAGTAATCTCGAGTAACTTTTGTTTTTTCCATGTGTCTCAAGGAATTTGCTTAACGTATATTTTCTGGTTTTAAAATGATATTAATTGTAATATTTTAAATAATTCTAGTTTTTATACATAAAAATAATACTAATTAAAAAAATTAAATATTATTTATTTTTTATTTTAATAAGTTTTGCTAGAATACCGTATTTTTATATTGTAATAAACAAAATAAGTAATAATAAAAATAAATAAATAAATAAACTATACATGAAAAAAAAAATTACAATTTATCTCTGTAAGAAGAATTTTCTACAGTACTTTAACCTCTTTGAATAGCTTTACAGTAGTTAAATGTTAAAATGTTCGTCTGCTACGACAATAGACAGAGTTCGATTCCCGAATGATCTGAGCTGTGATTTTTCACTAATTTTGATCTAGATCTATTGCCTGAAAAAAAAAAAAAAAAAAAAAAAAAAAAAAAATCTGGTGTGTAACAGCCACATGACTTCCATTACCCAGTACTACACACATTATAAACATTTTATATACATTTTTGATTTAAATAAGTAACAAAATTGCTCTATCCGTCAAATAAGTTATTTAAAATAATAATTAGAAAAATAATAATGGGCGGACCTGAAATTGAGCTATTTATACAGGACGCCTATCAATTTTCCTGAACTAACCAACTATATCATTCGACAAGACATCTAATAGAGTGTTTATATAGCAAATTTGAAGAAAATCGTTAGAACCGTTTTTGAGATACGGACTTATGGTCCCACTTCCGGTTTCCGATGTCCCACTTCCGGTTAAACTCAATTATTGACAGGAAAACAATAATTACATACAAAAGCATACTTAAAAATGAGTTAAAATGGCGAGTTTGAAAAAAATCCGTACAACCGTTTTTAAATGAACGCCTTTGCGAGGCCTGAAATTCAGCTATTTATACAGGACGCCTATCAATTTTCCTGAACTAACCAACTATATCATTTGAAAGGACATCTAATAGAGTGTTTATATAGCAAGTTTGAAGAAAATCGTTAGAGCCGTTTTTGAGATACGGACTTACGGTCCCACTTCCGGTTTCCGATGTCCCACTTCCGGTTTTTCAATTTTCATCAAAATTTGGAAATTTCATCTGTACACCAGACGTATTTCAATTCTAAAGTTTCGTAGCTCTATCTTTATTAATTTCTGAGCGATAATAGCCAGAAGATTCTCCACATACATACACACACACACACACACACACATACATACACACTGACCAATTGCCAAAAACCACTTTTTTGGACTCAGGGGACCTTAAAACGTGTAAATCAGGTGAAAACCCGATATCGAATTTTCAGACCGAATAAAATACTTCCATTACCTACGGTAGTAGGGTAATGGAAGTAAAAAATCGACTAGTACAGTCAGCCCAAAAAAAAACGCCCCCCCCCCCACCTAATTTCGCCGTAAATTATCGTAGAAACATGCGACTGGTACCGATCAGTTTGTAATAACGTCTTGTTTATAATGTTATAGTTAGATTTTACATAGGGGGTCGTCTACATATTAAAACTGACATGAACTTCATTTTTTTCAATGGTAACCCCCCTTTTTTATAATTTATTTGAATTCTTTGAATCAAATCATCACGGAAAATGGTATATTTTATATATTTCGCTCAATTTTTCATAGAGTTATAAGCTGTCAAAGTTTGGGGATGCTAATGTTAAATGAATGTGACAAACATTAAATCATATCTTCCGAAATAATTATGATATTTAAATTCTGTTTTTTTTATTCATTAGAATGAAGTGACCTAAACATATTCCATGCATATTTTTGCCAAAAAAACATTTTTTGAATTATGAAAATTATTAATAAATTCATATTTGAAAAAATTATGAATTATGACCTATGTTAATTTTTGCACGAATAGAACGGGCATCATCAAAAACATGGGTTTCCAAATTTACAGCTCGTTCCTAACATTATTTTTTGAGTTACAGTGATATTTCACTTTTTATTCCTGTTAGGGGGCCGTCACTTGTTACAATCTGTAACCTCTATAAGTAAATGTTTGTATGTAATTTGACAGAAAACTATTTTAATTTACCTTTATGTTATTTTTATTGTTTCCTAAGCAATATTTCGATGTTTATTATACAAATTGGCATATTTTTTGTAAAGTTATCACAATGTAGGCGAGGGATTGTGAAAGAATTTCAAAAGAAAAGAAGCGCCGCCTCTGATTCGCTGAAACACTATTTAAAAAAAAAGACTAATTTGCATATTCCTATTTGACCCTATATGTGACGCTGGTATGCATAAATCACAATGGTATTTACTACATCGATTATTGAAGACAAAACTTAAATGATTTAATTACAAATATGCAAAATTATTTTGTTTTATATTATAAAGTGTTAGAAAATTTGTGAAAAGGCGTGGCTTACGGTACAAGAGAGGAATATATCCGATCCTAATATGTTAAGTCTTTCTTAATAAGTATTAAATATCTTTTTCTAGTTTTTTCGCTGCTAAAATTCTATGTTAACCCTGTTACACTTTTTTTTCGCATTTCAATATTCAAGAGTACGCACACTTCTAATTAAATATCATGTTTTAGAAAACACGGTACAGCGAAACTGATTGCATGAAACAGCAATTATGCATTCGACAATCGTTTTATTATTAATTATTATGAATATTTAATAATTTTAAAAATATTTTTTACCATGAATTTTCTGTTTAAATTTTGTTGTAACATATTTGCATTTGGTTACTGTACCGTTTGTAAGCTTTGTGTTATTTAAAATTTATCCCATAATGTAACATAATAAAATATCAAATTTCTATTAAAAGTTTTTAATACAGAATCAAATAGTGAAAAATTGATTTTTTTTTTTTTTTTTTTTTTTTTTAAGTTTATAAGATCTATTATTGGAACATAGCTCAATAGTATTTATTTTCAATTTCCTAATCACGAAATCAAAGTCACAGTTACTATGGAATAAAAATTTAAAACAAAGGAATAGTCTTATTACTTTCAAATATATAGATATTGATCTTACAGAATCCTGAAATTTGATTTAAAAGACTTTAATCGTCTAAATTTAAAAATTCAAAATAAAATAAATTAATCTAAATGCTTTTAAAGTTGAAACGGGAACATTTCAAAATATATGAAAATTGGCATTTGTGTTTTGAACATTTTTGTGCGGTAGATATTAAAAACAATATTTTAATGATGAGCTGAACCTGAGCTTAAGAGAGGGTGGATCCAGCTACTTAGCACAAGTGATATCACCTGACTAAAACCAGAATAAACAACATTTTAATATATTCCGGGGTATTTTTAGCCCACTGTTATTCTTTTTTTTTTTTTTTCAAATTTCAACACTAGCTACAGTACGCTTACGTCCTATTTACATTAAGCTTTGATATGGAAGCTATGTTGCTGTTTTTTAATGCTGCGAAATTTACAAAATATATTTGTGTTAATGTACTATACAGATAGAAAAATAATTATATAATATGAACAAAACTTCTTTAATAAATATGTTTATATACATTACCGTATGAAATGTTTATATATGAATATTGTATTTATTTTTAATGAGACATATAAACACAAAATACTAAAAAAAAAAAAAAAAGAAGAAAATGTGTTATAATTTTTTATAAATCAAGCTAAATATATATGCATACTTGCCAACCGAACACGTAACGTGGTTAGTTCCCGCCTCTTTGTGCACACAATTTAATTTTTAGAGTAATTAACTTCAAATACATTTACGATTAACTCACTGAGCGCCATGGGAATTCTTATGGAAATCCCATTCAGGCCACACGCACTGCTTAGAGGCGTGTTATGTTTATCGAGTTTCGATAAACCCCATTAGGCCTTAACGATATAATCCTATAAAAATCCTATAAAAATCCTGTAATTAAAAAAAAAGGGAAATAAATTTTAAATAAATTGTCAGTAATTACTTAAAACTGTGTAAATTCTGTAGTTTTATATCATATTTTACACTGCCGGCTGACTTGGCCTAAATGGAAAGATCAGTGTCAGCCACCGATGGCTGACATGGCGCTGAACCTGTTAAATAAAAAAAAAATATTCTACAAAGACTGATGTGAAAAAAATAAACGGAAAGGGGCGGGACCAGTAATCCTCCGGGTTGTGTTGACAAGAATGTATATACATAGAGCACTGGCAAAGGGGGCGACTCACCTTTCGGTTTAGAGTCATGACCAAGGCCACCCCCTCACCGAAACCAAACTTCTAGCTCTCCAGCGAGCCCGCGGACAGGGGCACGGGCCCGGGAAAAGTCCGCGGGAAGGGAAGACCCACAAATCTCGCATTGAGCAACTAGCTGCTCTCCGGCGGGTGTGCTAGGCCGGGTGCCAGGAAAATCCACTTGAGCCTATTAGAGGAATAAGGCCTGGCGGTGAAGAGTAGGTGATAGATAACAAGTAGAGTAACACTGGCGCCTCGTGCCACCAAGGCACCCGCAACATAACACATCACCTATTACTATACGAGCGACGGATGGTCGAAAACCACCAGGCCACAAAGGCATAGAGCACAGTGGACGCGGGGAACATCAGTACATCCGACATGCTTCTCGGCCGCGCCGCCTCGTCAGTTCACCGGCATAGCCGGCTATCCAGGGGCGCCACTTCGGAGGTGAGGTCGGCCGCCGCAACTAGCTCCCCGCTACCTGAGTGGCAGCAGGGGCCAGGAGCCCCCAATGTATATACATAGAGCAATGCCAGAAAATGTTCTTTATTTTTCATGAACCGGATGAATGGTACTTTTTTTTTTGTGAATAGTCTATGTATAAAATATAATGCTGCTTTAAATATCCTTTAAATGAGAAGTTTTATTAAATAAAGTAATTTTCTGGCACTCTACAACTCCCAAATGACACACAATACGAAACCCCGCCCTTTTCCAGTGCTTAAAGGGTATTAACGTTTAATATGCTTTCTATTCGTTTTGATCTTTCCTCCTCCTCCTTATCTTCATCTTTTTTTTCCTTAAAAAAAAAAAAAAAGAAAAAAAGAAAAAAACCCTGCAATCTGACACAATTTTGTTAACTTAGACTGAGAATTATACAGAGAATTTTAACAGGAACAGAGAGGAGAGAACATTTTAAAAGTATGATTCGTAATAAAGTTCTATTTTTATGTATTTATTTTATTTGTGTTCATGCGATTAATTGTTTTCTTATGTTTACGAGGAAAACTTATCATTTTCACATTGCTAATTTATAAAATATAGTTTTTTGTTCTCAATATATTGAGAAATAAATAAATATATATATATCTGCGAGAATATCGAACATTTCTCTTAATATTAATTAAGTCAAGGCACATTTTTAAAATCCTCGATAATGAAATTATAAAATTCTGCATTCGAAAAGCTTCATGTATGTGTAAATCACAAAATATTAATATTTAAACGTGTGGCTAATCTGACGCAAAAAAATTAACTTTTATTTAATTTCTAACTATTTAAATTTTGAATACATAAATTAACATTACAATCTGTATTCTTTTTATAAAAAGTTTATAAAATAAAGACTTAACTTGTAAATTGTATAAAGAGAGAAAAAAAAAGAAAGAAAACGTAATATATATATATATATATATATATATATGTTAGGCAAATTTTATGCATATTTTGTAAAATCATAGAATTTAGGATACTTAAATATTTGATATTTTTCCCATAATCGATGCGTACAGATCATATTCATTATGACATCTTAGATATTTTAATATCTATTCAAGCTATTTAATTTTCTTCGAATGAAGTGAACTATTTGATGTTTAATCAACAGAAACTAATAATAAATAATAATCTTTTAATTCATAAACTAACTCAGATTTTTTATTTTATAATTAACATTTCCGAAATTTTTTTCCGGTGTGAAACTTCATAAATAATGTATTCTGGGTTGTAGACCATGATTTACATTTTCTAAATGTATAGACGGACCCCTAATACATTTTCACGTGTAACTCTATTTAGAATTGATTTAAAATATATAAATAAGTATGTTTTCCGAACCGCCTTGACCTCAAAAATCTGAATATGAAGTCAAAAAATGTGGTTGCCATTGAAGAAAATAAAGTTAATGCCAGTTTTAATATGTAGACGACCCCCTAGGCAAAATGTAACTATACCGTTATAAACTAGACGTTATTACAAATCGATCGGTACTAGTCAAATGTTTCTACGATAATTTACGGCGAAATTAGGTGGGGGGTGGCGTTTTTTTTTGGCTGACTGTACATACGATTTTCACTTCCATTACCCTACTACCGTAGGTAATGGAAGTATTGTATTCGGTCTGAAAATTCGATATCGGGTTTTCACCTGATTTACACGTCTTAAGGTCCCCTGAGTCCAAAAAAGTGGTTTTTGGCAATTGGTCAGTGTGTATGTATGTGTGTGTGTGTGTGTGTGTATGTATGTGGAGAATCTTCTGGCTATTATAGCTCAGAAACTAATAAAGATAGAGCTACGAAACTTTAGAATTGAAATACGTCTGGAGTACAGATGAAATTTCCAAATTTTGGTGAAAATTGAAAAACCGGAAGTGGGACATCAGAAACCGGAAGTGGGACCGTAAGTCCGTATCTCAAAAACGGCTCTAACGATTTTCTTCAAATTTGCTATATAAACACTCTATTAGATGTCCTTTCGAATGATATTGTTGGTTTAAATGGGTCCACAGAGTGAAAAGCAGAGTCTTTTACACAATCACAACATTTAATAATATAGAAAAGAAGAATAAACATAATGCTGGCATTTCTTGCCGCACGCTTAGCAAAGCTTTCTCGTACAGACTCATATAAACCTCTCTCTCTCTGGTTATGGGCACAGAGACACGCATCTTACTGCGGACTTTTTAAAAATTTAAATTAACATTCGCTAAAACGAAAGTGCGACTTACTGTTAAGCCTAAGGGCTGAAATCGAAAGTATTTTTGATTCTATTTTTATAAAGAAGCTACTATAGCTGATTAAATATGTCGCAAATATTAAATATAGAAAAGTTATCCAAAAACAATTTTGACACGTGGAAGCTTCAGATAGAAGCTGTTTTAATCAAGAATGATCACTGGAGTTATGCTAACGGAACGAAAATTAAGCCCGATGAAGGCGCCGAAGACGAAGAAAAATGGCTCGAAATTGACCTTAAAGCTAGAGCCGATTTAATCCTAGCAATTACCCCAAGTGAGATGTGTCATATTAAACATTGTACCACCTCAAATGAAGTATGGAATAAATTAAAAGAAGTTTACGAATCGAGAGGACCGGCAAAGAAAGCCACCCTATTGAAGCAGCTACTCTTTAAGAAAATGTCTGATAGTGAAAATATGTCCGATCACTTAAATATTTTCTTTGATATAGTGGACAAGCTAAAAGAAATGGACATTCAAGTAGCCGAAGATCAATTATCAATTTTGCTCTTATACAGTATTCCTGACAGCTATGAAAATTTCAGGTGCGCCATAGAAGCAAGAGATGAATTGCCGAAGCCTGAAGCTCTAAAAATTAAAATGATGGAAGAATATGAGTCAAGAAAAAAATAAAAAGCATCAAGAATCATCAAATGCGTATTTTACAACTCACAAGAAAAATCTTCCTGAAAAGAACAAAAGAGAAATATTAAAGCCTGTGCAGAACAAGAACACGTATGGCGAGAGAAATTATGCAATCTTCAAATGCAATTACTGTTCAAAAGTAGGTCATAAAGCGTCGGAATGCCGAAAGAAGATCTCAGACAGAAAATTCACTTCATCGAATAAATACAAAGAAAGATGTTTTATGGTTGAAGATAGTACAGAGTTCACGATGGCAGCCAGTAATTCTTTCCAAGAACATTCCGAATGGTGTCTCGACAGTGGATCGACATCACATATGGCTCATAACAAGAATATGTTTACAGATTTTGAACCTAGAATAGGATCATTTATAAAATTAGCTGTAGATGAAACAGCGGAGATCACAGGTGTTGGAACAGTCAAATTAAAAGTTCCCGGTAATCACGGTGTAACCAATTTAAAGTTAACAAATGTTTTGTGCGTTCCAAAATTGAAATGCAATTTAATGTCTGTGTCAAAATCTACTGCAAACAACTGCCGAGTTGTATTTACCGAAAAAGGTGCAAAAATTACGGAGCAGGACGGCTCTCAGATTATAAGTGCTACGAGAAAAGGTGATTTATATTTTTTTCAGCCGCAGGTGGATATCGCTGCATCAACTCAGGTAAGCAACTTTCATAAATGGCATTTAAAATTAGGACATTTAAATGAAAAAGATTTAAAATTATTAAAATCTGAAAATATGTTAAGAGATTTAAATTTTAATGAAAAAGATTCTTTAAAAGATTGTATAGTATGCATTCAGTCTAAACAAACTGTGAAACCATTTTGTAAAGAAAACAAATTTCATAGTGATGAATTATCAGAAGTAGTTTATTCTGATTTATGTGGCCCTATAAATGTTAAATCCCATGGCGGATCACGTTACTTTATTACTTTTTTGGATGATAAATCTCGTTACATTGAAGTAAATTTTCTAAAAACAAAAGATGAAGCTAAGTACGCATTCCGGAGATATAAAGCAGCAGTCGAAAATCGATTAGAAAAAAAAAAATTAAAATACTGCATACTGATAATGGTTTGGAATATTGTGGCGAGGAATTCAATAAATATATTGAAGAATGCGGTATCAAACGTGAATATTCATCTCCAATGACGCCTCAGCAAAATTCTAGAATTGAAAGACAAAATCGTACATTATGCGAAATGGCGAGGTGTTTATTAATGCAATCAAACCTTCCAAATACATTCTGGGCTGAAGCAGTAAATTGCGCTGCATATATTAGAAACAGGTGTCCCACTAAAGGAATTAAAGAAAATAAAACACCTTTCGAATTGTTTTTCGGTTATAAACCAAGTGTTAACTATTTTAAAATTTTCGGACAGAAATGTTTTGTTCTAAATAAAAAATCAAAAGGGAAGTTTGAAGCGAGGTCACACGAACATATATTCGTTGGCTATTCAAATGAATCACGCGCTTACAGATTATGGAATAAGGATACCATAAAAATTGTCATAAGTTGTGATGTTCGATTTATAGACGAATTTGAAACAAATGATTCAGCCACTACTGATCAATTGGAATTAATTTTTCCGTCTGAGAATAAATGCAATGATTGTAATATTAAAAATGAAACTCTAACTCTTTTCCCTACTGAAAGCGAAAACATCCACAAGGGGCGAAACAGCGGATCGATTTCCCATCCCCCTGAATTCAACGGAGAAAGTTTCTCTTTTTGGAAAGGGGGGGAAGCGAGCCACTCTCTTTCTGAAGGGGGGAACGTAGAAGATGTGAGTGGAGGGGAAGAGAGTGCTGACGGTATATGTAAACAAGATGAAGGGATTAATAAAAACAATCCTCCTTTTAAACGTGGTCCCGGCAGACCTAAAAAAATTAAAAGTTGGAACTTTCAAAAATCTTGTAAGGAATATATTACAGATACAAAATATAAAGATGAAACTTCTCAATTAGCTGATAACTCATTTAATGAAATTAATCCCAGCGTAATCGACACGCTAAATGGAGATTATGCTAAAAATTGGGAGAACGCGACGAAATTAGAATATGATTCTTTAGTTAAGCAAAACGCGTGGGAAATTGTAGATAGACCAAAAGATAAAAAGGTAATTGGGTGTAAATGGGTTTTAAAAACAAAATTCAAACCAGATGGTCAAATTGAAAAATTTAAGGCCAGATTGGTTGCCAAAGGGTGTTCACAGAAACAAGGTATAGATTTTGAGGAAAAATTTTCACCAGTAGCCAGATTAAGTTCTATAAGAACTGCAATCGCGTATGCTATTCAAAATGGTTTCACAGCATACCAGTTAGATTTCATTATGGCATATGTTAATGGTGATATACATGAAGAAATTTTTATGGAGCTTCCTGAATTTTTTGAAAGTGATATACAAGAAAATAAAGTGTGTTTATTAAAAAAATCTTTGTATGGTCTTAAGCAGTCAGGAAGACAGTGGTTTAAGAAATTAGATGAGAAATTGAGAAAAATGAAATTTAACCCTTTGAATTCCGACAAATGTGTCTATTACTCAAAATATCCTTTTGATGCTATTATAATCGTCTATGTCGACGATTTAATTTGTCTCACTAAAAGTGAAGAGCACTATTTTGATATTAGAAATAAATTAGCAGAATCTTTCAAAATGAAAGATATGGGCCTTCTGCATTATTGCTTAGGCATTGAATTTAATCAAGATAGGGACAGCATCACTATAACACAAAAGAAATACATTGAAGATTTATTAAATAAATTTAATATGGAAGATTCTAGAGTGATAAATACACCTTTAGATAACAGTGTAAAATTAACTAAACAAATGTGTCCAAATACAGAAGAAGAGAAATCATACATGTCAAAAATTCCTTATAGACAATTAATTGGTTCTCTTATGTATCTGTCGGTTGCTACCAGACCAGATATCACCCATGCTGTAAATTATTTAAGTCAGTTTAATAACAATCCAGGAAAACCTCACTGGATAGCTGCTAAAAGAATACTAAGGTATCTCAATGGCACTAGAAATTTAGGAATTGTGTATTACAGAGACAATAAACCATTAACAGCATTTGTTGATGCCGATTGGGCATCGGATATAAATGATAGAAAATCATATACAGGATATGTCTTTAAATATGCCGGTGGACCTATTTCTTGGGAATCTAGAAAGCAGCGAACCGTTGCTCTATCCACAACAGAATCTGAATATATGTCTCTGTCCGAATCCGCAAAAGAGTCAATTCATGTTAGAAATTTCTTAAAGGAACTGGATCCTGAAATTGTATCAAGTCCGACTGCAATCATGTGCGACAATCAATCCGCACTGAGATTAGTAAGAAATCCTGTTCATCACAATCGCTCTAAGCACATTGACATTCGTCATCATTTTGTGCGAGAAGTTTACAATAATAAACTAATAGACATTAAATATATTTCATCAGATGAACAACCTGCAGATATTTTAACAAAAAGTTTAAATGCATATAAACATGAAAAATGTTGTGATATGATAGGACTTAATACTATGGACTGATGAACTTAAAAAAAGTGTTTTCATTAAGAAATTAACTGCTTATATTTTACGTATTTTATTTTATTATATTAACCATAATTATTTGCTTATAATTATATTTCTTTACTAACACTTTTCTCATTTTAAGTAACTTTTGCATAAAAATAATTTTCTGTAATTTTTAATATGCTATTATAATGCATAAATATGTTTTATTTTCGAAACATTTATTGAATAAGGGGGAAATGTTAGATTTCAATGCATGTTTCCTCATATCATCTGTTAACTAGCGCGCACCTGGCATGACGTCAGATGCGCGTAACTGTATTACATAATCAACAGCGCATCTTCTCTTCTCTGAGAGAGAGAGGTTTATATGAGTCTGTACGAGAAAGCTTTGCTAAGCGTGCGGCAAGAAATGCCAGCATTATGTTTATTCTTCTTTTCTATATTATTAAATGTTGTGATTGTGTAAAAGACTCTGCTTTTCACTCTGTGGACCCATTTAAACCAACAATTTTGTTTTCAAACTCACCATTTTAACTCACTTTTAAATATGCTTTTGTATGTAATTATTGTTTTCCTGTCAATAATTGAGTTTAACCGGAAGTGGGACATCGTAAACCGGAAGTGGGACCGTAAGTCCGTATCTCAAAAACGGCTCTAACGATTTTCTTCAAACTTGCTATATAAACACTCTATTAGATGTCCTTTCGAATGATATAGTTGGTTAGTTCAGGAAAATTTATAGGCGTCCAGTATAAATAGCTCAATTTCAGGTCTCCCAAGGGCGGAACTTCGTAATGGAAGTCGTGTGGCTGTTACACACCAGATTTTTTGAAGGAATAAAAGAGCCAAATATATTGAATAATTTGGAATGTATATTCAGTACCTCTGTTAATGAAGAGGGAAATATCTTACTCTTTCAAAAACAGACATTTCTCTTTTTACAGGTTGATTCCTTTTTCGCATATTGGAAAGACTGATACTCCATTCTTTAAGGGTCAGAATTCATTATATATATTTTTTAGAGAGTAGAAAATTTAAAATTATCCAATTGAGATAAATATACCCCGCAGAGAAGTATATACTTTAAAATTCAAACTAAAAAAATAAGTTTTCTAATTTTTGAATATATTTCGCATCATTTTTTAAGTTGACGATATAACACTCTTTAATTAAAACAGTTATTCATAAAATTTTAAATTATCCAATTGAGATAAATGCACCCGTAGAAAAGGAAGTGCATACTTTAAAATTCGAACTAAAAAATAAGTTTACTAATTTCTGAATATATTTCGCATCATTTTTAAAGTTGACGATACAACACTCTTGAATTACAATTGTTATTCATATTTTTGAATGTCAATAGTTTATAGTCATCGTCACTAGAATAATATCCCTCTATCATAAATAACCTAATAGTTTGTTACTTTATTATTTTATCTTGAATAATCTAAACGAAATAATGTTTTGTTTAAATTTGCTTGCCTTAAGATTAATTTTTATATTTCCTGATTGCAGACGACTAAAATAAGAATGTAGAATTAATTGATAATGTTAATTTTATTTAATTTTATTATGAGTACACAATTGTTGTAGATAATAACAATTGGATTATGAGATTATTTTATTCAAACACCGCTGAAAAGTCTGAAGTATCACTGAAAATTAGTCCAATTTAAATGCTTTTTTTTTTTTTTTTTTTTTTAAGAAATTTAGTTCCATTCCATTTATTTATAGGTTTAGTAATAATAACTACTAAATAAATGAAATAAAGAACCAGAACATCAAATTTCGAAAATCATTTGCTTTGTATCAGCTAAATTAGAAGCTTTTTTTTTTTTTTTTGAAAATGTAAGCCCTTTTTTTTTTAATGTGGAGACAACGAATTCGTATACTGACTTATAACTTTCTAATTTAATATAAATTTTATATTTTGCCATATAAAACAGTAAATTTAATTTAATTACATTTTTCGCATATTTTTATATAATTAAGTACAAGAAATATGATGATGCTAAGATCATCATATGAAAAGTTATTATTTTTTACACAAATAAATACATACTTGCTAACAATCTTATTAATAACCATGCAATTGATAACAACCCTTGAAAAAACGCCCCTTTTTCTTCACGCCACTTTATTTTAGAATAATTTTCTCCAAATGTAGTTACGATTAAATAAGAATAAAATTACTCTAAAAAATGACTGGTGAGGAAAAAAAAAAAAAAAAAAGGAGGGTACTAAAAAATTGTACGGTTCATAATGAGATGGTTGACAAGTATGTAAATAAAAGAAAATTCTAGAATAAAATTTCTAATGTATTCAGAAGTAAATTGGAAAATGAAGTACCAACATAATACAAAATATATCCGAAATAAGATTTTTTTTTTATTTTTTTTTTTACAACATTCTTCCTTAAAATTGTTATCTTCAAAATAACAAAAGAATATGCAGAAAAAATAATTAGCGACTAGATTTAGAATATGACTAAAATAAGAAACTTTTTGGCAAGCACATTTCTTGAAATATTTTACGTTTTTGTATGTACTTAATATTAGACAATAGCCATTTATACCATATGATCGGTAGTTAATCAATAATTTATAAAGATTTATTATATAGAAATATGATGGTGCTAAGGCCATCATATAAAAAGTTATTAATTTTTACACAAACAAAGAACAAAATTCTAGTGGGACATTTTTAATATATTCCGAAGTAAATTTGAAAAATGAAGTGTCAACAGAATACAAAATTTGTCTGAAAAAAAAAAGAACATTTCTTTTGCAATATTCTTTATGAAAATCATTATCTTTAAAATAACAAAAGAATTTGCAGAAAAAGTAATTAGCGAGCAGATTTAGAATACTATTAAAACAAGAATCTTCTTGGCAAGCATATTTCTCAATATTGGATAATATCCAATTATATCATATGGTCAGTAGTAAATCAGAAATTTATAAATATTTATTTATATTTTTTAATTAGTATCCTACGTAATGGAAATTTTTCAAAATAAATAATGAAATTATATTAAAAATCATGTTTATAGTTTAATAATTCTTTTTAAAAATTATTATTATTATTTTGCTTAACGGCCCTCTTCACTTACCGTCGCCGGAAGCCCGAGCCAATTCTATGGGGAAATTTTCTTTACAAATAACTTATTAACTAATACATATTTTTAAATTCTGTTTTCACATTCAGGAAATTCACAACTGTTAAATTGACGGACCTTTTTTAAAAATGTATTTTTTATTTTTTATTTTTTTTTTTTTTTGAAATTGCAAAATGAAAATATTTCACGAATTATATTGAAAATTCGTATTTTGCAGCTTCAAAAAAAAAAAAAAAAAAAAAAAAAAAAAACATATATATATAATTATATATATATATATATATATATATATATATATATATATTAAAAATGGTCCGTCAATTTAAAAGCTGGGAATTTTCAGAATGTGAAAGCAGAATTTAAAAATATATACTAGTTAATAAGTTATTTGTAAAGAAAAATTTCCCATAGAATAACATTAGCTTCGGCTTCCGGCGGCGGTGAGTGAAGAGGGCCCTTAAGTGCATTTTCCATGAATTTAAATTTCTAAAACTGATTTGCTTGCTAATATATATATATATATATATATGTTTCACTCTGTTAAAAATTTCAGCAGAAAACTACTGATAATAATTTATCTTAAGTCATGTGCAAAATTATAAGGAAAAAATAAAGAAGTTGCTCATCTTTTTTTTTTTTTTTTTTTTTTTTATAAATATGCACTTTTATGACTAACATTAATTTAATTAGTTATTGGTGACACTATATTTCTGACATAGAATAGTTTTTCTAAAGCAGAAAAATTAAATTTCAATTTTTTATTGATAAATTAAATAATAAAAACAGATAAAAATACAGAATAAAGTTTGATAATCTCGATTACTCACATTTAACTAAAAATTTATATAAATTTACAGAGACTATGGATAAACATTTACAGAAATGGATAAAAATTTACAGAATTTTTTTACTGTGCAAAAGTTATTAAAATTAAAATTACTCTATGCAAATCCACTATATACTTTAAATATATAATGGATATATTTTAAATTACGATGTATCAATGATATTCTGTTAATTTAAAAAATTATTACAGCTTCTATGTCATTTGATTTTTTTTTTATAATGTGACCTAAAGTTTTATTTGTTTAATATTCAGATTAAGTATTTAGTCAAAAATTCCTAAATTTTGTGTATTTATAGCATATAACTAACGAAATATATACTGTACTTTTTTGTAAATTGAAATTTAGTTAAATTGTTTTTAAATATCTAAAATTTTAAAATTAACGAATTTACTGGCTGGTAATTTAGATTTTAGATTTTCTGGTATAATTAGTATAATTATCCTTTTACTTTGAAAGGAAAATGACATTATCGAAAACAATGTCTTACGCATAGCTACCAATATTTTAACTTATTCCGGAGTAATTTTAGCCCCGCCTCTATTTCGTACCACTTATTTTTTAAAAGGGATTTTTTTCTTATTTTATCGAAGTTATGTATTGAAGAAAATTTTTCTGTCAATAAAATGGTGCGAAATAAAGGCTGGGCGAAAAGTACTCCTGAATAAATTAAAATATTGGCAGCTATGCTTACGTGTAAATTATTAAAAAATTGCATTAATTTGAATATTACTTATAATAGAACATACTTCCCTTTGTTAGAAATGTTATTCACATTATAAAGGTTATTCAAAGGTCACTCTACATTAAGAGTTGATGATTCGAGAAAATTTATGCCTCCCGAAATCACATTTCTAAATTGAAAGTTAACAGTAATTTGGAAAATTGATGTGCAAATTCTAAAGCTGTAATCCTAACTGTAAAGGTATTAATAACCGAGAGAATAAATGCTCACATATTATTATTAATAATGCAATGTATAAATTATGTTTATTTTTAACCTTAGATGATTTTAACAAATATAATTTTATTGATTTGGTGACTTCCCAAATTAACACATTTTAATTCATTATTTAAACACTATCATTCATGTTCGTTAAATGAAATTCTCAACCACTTAAAAAAATATCCTTCTTACAAATGTTTTTATTTTCATATAAAATTAATAACGTTTTGTTTGTTTTATATCATATCAGAGTTGCCAACGTTTTAATTTATTTCGGAGCATTTCTAGCTACGCCTTTATTTAATACCACTTTCTTTTTCAAAGAGTATTTTTTTCTCATTTTATTGTAGTTACATATTGGAGACTACTATAAAAAAAAAAATAATAATGCGAAATAAAGACAGAGCAAAAGATGCTCCGGAATAAATTTACGTGTTGGCAACTATGCCATATATTTATAAATTAACGTTATTAAACGTCGCAAATAAAAAATATTCTATTTCACTGAAATAAATAATAAACAATACCTTAAAAAATTGCAATTTCATTAAAACATCAGTGTTTTGGGTATCAATTCTATATTCGGTGAGCGCTTATACATATTTTTTGTAGGAAAGTCAAACTTTGCGGTAATTTGAGAATTTACTTACAAGAAAACATTCAAAAGTTGTGGTCTTAAAAAAATATTTAAAAAAAAAAGTATACATATATATGTGTTTCGACTCTTCATAAAACACCAAAAAGTGAAAAAAATTATCGGCTGAAATGAATTACAGCGACCACAAAAAATTGTCAAAATTAAGCATTTTTGACGATTTCAGGATTTTACACTGTTAGGCGATTGATTTTGAGTACTTGGCGCAGAAGCAAAACACGGTTCTGTTCGTACACAGCAATCTCGGTGCTGGTGAACTTATCACCTAACAGCGCTAAATCGCAAAAAATGCTTAATTTTGATAATTTTTTGTGGACGCTGTAATTCATTTCAGCCCATATTTTTTTCATTTTCTGGTGTTTTATGAATAGTAGAATCACATATATTTTTTTCAATATTTTTTGAAGACGACACCTTTTGAATGTTTCCTTGTTAGTCAAATTGGTTTAGTTAGAGTGGATAAATTTGCGATAGGAATTACAGTGGACATGTGAGTTCTAGCTTTTGGTGAAATCTTTCTGTATGATTGGATCGGAAGATATTTTTAAAGAAGATTGTTATAGCAGATATTTAAAGAAACACTCCACTAATGACCTATTTAATTAACAAGTTTTTAACGCAAAGCATAGTTGGGTTTCAGATAGTTTTTGTAGCTGAGAACCTTGCCTGAGAGTTTTTTTGTTTTTTTTCTTAATAAACAGCAGGAGAATCGACAAGAAGATTTTAATTGGTAGATAAATGCATTTGTAAGTAGTTATGAGTAGTGAAGCATAGTTTGATATTACAGTTAGGCTAACTCATACTTGCCAACATACTAATTAATATTCCGTAGTATCGTTAGCCCCGCCTTCTTTTTTACACTAGTATCTTTTTAGAGCATTTTTCTTCTTATTTAATCGTAATTACATTTCGAGAATATTACTCTAAAAATTTCTTGGTAGGAAAAACAAGGGTGGGACTAACAATACTACAGAATATTAATTCTAAGATTTTAAGACGGAAGGTGGCAGCTCACCACTATGCAGCGGTTTTGAGCGATTTTAACCTTTAGAGAGGGGCTCCGATGGCACTGTGGAGATTCAAAAGAGCCCGTGTCTAAAGATTAAACCTCCTCCGTTGTTTATTGCATAAACAACAACAACAAAAAAAAAAATTGCAGAGGTCGCCAAAGCGGAACTTTCACACGACAGAGGCGACAAGGTAACAAGAATATAAAAAGAAGAACGGAGCCTTGCTCCCTCGCATAGAAAGGCTTGTGTTGAAAAATTATATAGATCTCCAAGAGAAAAGTTGGAAACTGCCTTGGAAGATTGAAAAATTAGTTGGTCAAATTGGAAAGATACATTAAGAAGTTATAGATTGTGGTTAGTTTCTGACATAGGGGAAGCCGGGTAACGATATTAAAAAGCCAGTCGTTAGGTTTATTAGGAGGGTTAAGCATACGCCAATCATGAGTCAGTGGGCATGAGGAAAAGTAATGATTTGCATTACCCTCAGCCCCGCACTCACATTGTGGAGTGCGCGAGCAATGAAACTTGTAAAGATGTGATTTGGACGGGCCATGACCCATTAAGAAAGCTGTTATGGCTGGGGAAAGGTCAAAGGTATAATTTGACACTTTTGGGAGGATGTTAAAAGTAAATCTTCCTTTGGGAGATGTATTCCAGTATAGCTGCCATTCTTTCTTTAGTCGTGCTTTAAGATATCTTTTGATGTAAGAGGGGGAGAGGCAAGAACGAAATCCACTGCTTAGTTTTTAGTGGCAGTTTTTGCTAAGAGATCTGCCATTTTATTGCCCGCGACGCCCCTGTGAGCAGAGACATGAGCTAAAGAGAAAGTATCGGGCTTAGACAGGAGATCTAATTTGATTTTCTGAATAATAGGATGGTTACTCCCGTGGCAAGCCAGACCCTGAAGACCTGAGAGACTGTCAAATTAGGATGTTGGCAAGTATTGCGTTACCTTTTTACCAGTGCAGAGTTCCACACTTTTGTAATTTATTCATGAGCATTTTTAGCCCCGCCTTCCTTTCGCAACAGAAATTATTCTATTTAATATGTGACAATGATTAAATAAGAAATCATTTTTCAAAATTTCCGGTATGAAAAAGAGGCGGGGCTAAAATGCTCGTGAATAATTTATTGAAGTTGGGAATTTTGCACCCGTGTATCTTTTCAGCACAAACACTTACTAGTTGTGTACATTATGGTTTTATCACTTAAAATCTTAGGAAGTCATAAATCCTACTTTAATGAAATTTAAATAAACTGTTTAGTTTCAATTTTTTCTTCATTCTTGTTTCACCTTCTACAGCATTTAACTATCAGCATGTCGAAAATCAGGAGGTTCAATGTAACCCAACCTAACAATCGCACCTAATAAATATAGATTGCCGCTAAAGAGTCTATTTAACTTGACCTAATATTGTAAATGAATTATTTGAGCGACTTAAAGAAGAGTTGGATTTAAATGAATATGCGAATGTTGGTAAAATTAACGTATTGATATATTGTCTTAAAAGAGAAGCTAATGATTAGTACGAAACAATAGCTCCATGTAGTAGACAGAAACCCATCTATACTGATATAGATTTCCGTCTAAATTTTTATTATTATTATTTTTTAATATTATATTTATTTTCTTGCATGTTATAACTCAGATGAGACATACTTCGAAACTTTAGATTATTTATTTATTTATTTATTTTTTAATAAACGTTTAAATTAAAACTCATTTGTATGCCAAACTCCTAAATTTATTTCATTCTATTATGTAATTCTTTAGAGCCTATGTATAAAGCTGGATTCCTAGATTAAATTATTTTCTTTTATCTCACAACAGCTGTGTAGTGAAAATGTGTATTTCTTCCTTTATAAGTTTTGTACCTTTCGTTTTGTAAATAGATTGAAACTGAAACTTTTTGAAAATCGGAATAAAAATGCATTGGTGCAATAAACTGAATGCTGTATATTCAAAATTATGTGCTAAGCTTGATATTTTCCTTTTAACGCTATGCAAATAGGTATATTTAATTATTTAAATATTTACATAGCTATTTTTTCCCTTGTTTGTAGGTAAAACGAAGAGAAAATTTTTGCATATGCACGCGCTAAACATGTATTGTCTAACTATGAATCATAATGCAGATGAATGGTCTATATTTTAGTAACAGTTGGCGCTGTCTACCGCTTGAAATGTTGCCAAGTTTCCGAGCCACGCGACAGGCATCTAGTTTCGAAGGCTATGGTCCTACATATTTCTAAAACGGGAGCTTCTATTAAGACCAAAGTTGCAGGTGTACAACTAGACATCACATCACAAATATAAATTTGCAATATTATACGACCTTTTATTTTTGAGCTATGCGATATAGAAAATCCATTTCTCAAATCGGGATTACGTTACTTTCGAATACTTTGTATAAGGAAGTAAAAAGGGTTTACTACAATATATATCTCTAAACAGCAGTTTAAAAACTTAAATATATACATTTTCAAATTACCTTGCTTTTGAGTAAAAAATATTTATTATTGATGCAAAAATTCTTCTATTAAGTGTGTTTTAACCTGATAGGAAATATAATGTACTGCATATACATCGATGTAATAGGAATGCAACATTAATAATTCAGCTCATGAAGGTGGAATACATTGGAAAATTATTGTTGACAACCATTACAGAAATCATTTTATAATATTATATTTTAGACACTATATGCTATATATTCTGTGGGTCCATTACATCATATTTTGTAACTGTTGCAATAATGTTCAAGATGATCGTAATTATACAAATAAAATTTAAAGATAACAATTTTCTTAATCAATGTAGAAAATTACACATTTTGTTGTATTTGTGATAAAATATTTTTGTAAAAATTAGATCAATAAAATAAAATATTTTTACTTATTTCGCAGAAACGATTAAATTTGAACTTGAGTAATACAAAATATTCTTCATACACATATATAAATATTTTAACAAAATTACTTGATCGATTGAACTTACCTTTACCAATAACTGATGAATTAAATCTCAACGAATAATCATTGTAAAACTTTGAATATGCATTGTTTCATGTCTGTCAAAAAATAAACTTTCTGAATTGCAATTGGTCTACTTTCTATACATAGCAATATCAATCAATTAACTTGAGTAAATTATACGACAGTATTCATTTTATTTGTCTATTTCTTTTACCTGATCTTGCCAGTGCATTGGTGATTTGAATGGAGTATGCTGGTTTAGCGTGGAATATTCAATACTGAGATTTTAATACGATTATTCGTTTTAAGATATTTTAAAGAAAATAATCAGGTTTATAGTGGTTCATTTAACAGCCCTCTTCACTTACCGTTGCCGGAAGCCCGAGCCAATGTTAGAAATAACTTATTAACGAATACATATTTTTAAATTCTGTTTTCACATTCAGAAAATTCCCAGCTGTTAAATTGACGTACCTTTTTTAAAAATATATTTTTGTAATTATTAATATTTTATTTTGAAATTTCAAAATGAAAAAAATTCACGTATTGAAAACTCGTATTTTGCAGCTTCAAAATAAAATATAAAAAATTTAAAAAACAATTTTTTAAAAAAGGTCCGTCAATTTAACATCTGGGAATTTTCAGAATGTGAAAACAGAATTAAAAAATATGTATTAGTTAATAAGTTATTTGTAAAGAAAAATTTCCCATAGAGTAGCATTAGCTTCGGCTTCCGGCGGCGGTGAGTGAAGAGGGCCCTTAAGGGTCTCTGTGTCCTTTATGAAAACAGATATTAGCAGAAAGTCCAAATCCGGAATATTAAATTTGTATGATATGGTAAAGTGATTTTCCTGAGTTTGGACAATTTTTCTGTATACAGTGTCAAATAAAAGTTTTTAAAGGCATTATAAGGACGTAATTTCTGGCTGATACCTTGGACTGCACTAAACATAATGAATTTGACATGCATTTTGTATGTGTACAAAACATTTTACAGGTATGATTTATGTGCACAAAACATTACAACCAACACAATTCCTAATTCAATGCTTTCCACGGAGGATCAAAATTGTGATAGCATGTCTCCGGGCCACCTCAACACTGTAAAAAATAACTATTACCAGCTGCAAGAAACTCTCTGTGATTGGAGAAAATAATTATTTTCTCCAATCACAGAGAGTTTCTTACAGCTAATAATAGTTATTTTTTTACAGTGAACGAGTGAGTCCCAGACCGTCGACAATTACCCATTGCGCAGCACTAGAGCAACGTAAAACCGATCCATCCAACCAATTCTCTAATTAAATTGTGTCACAGGTTCATGATGGAAAGGACATTTTTTCTTAAGACTAAGTATTAGGTTTAAAAATATTAAATATATATATATTATAGTGTTGGATATCTTCACGTTGACGTCATTCAAGAGGTAAATCAAAGGTTTATGACGCTATCTGCTGAGTTTTAAATGACAGTTTTTGAAAGATCAAAAAAACAGTGCAAAAAATGTATGACTTTGCATGTATTCTGTAATGTATATGTATTCTGTAATCTTTATTCAATTTAATGTGTTATTCCATTATTTCTAAATACACAGTTGTAGATTTTACTAAAGATGTTAATAGTTTTCTTCACATTTTATATAAAGTAATATATATATTTCCATTGTCCAGATCAAATTAGTAGCATTTGTACTCTTTTATTAAAATGCTATCTGACTCATATTTACTTTTTAAAATTTTATTTTAAATGCAAAAGGCACTATTTAACACTGAAATTTAACTCTTTTCTCCAATACAGTATATATATACATATATATATATATATTTAAATAAAAGTTTAAAAGAAAAAAATCATTACAACGTACAAGTTACTTTTACCCCCAATGGAATTTTACAACTTCTTACGAAGCCACTTTTTTTTTTTTTTTTTTTTTCCCCCAAAAAACTTTGTTCTTGCTTCAATTTATCGCTTCACTTTTTCTCGAAAATCCTTTCTCACGTTTGCACATAGCGCGATGATACCAATCAAAGATCATCATTGTTCCTCATTTCTAAAATTGTCTTTCCAAAAAATTACTTCTACAAACCTCTGTCAAGAGTATTCCTTATGGGTATTCACAATGATGGATTCATTTCTTTCAATCTAAGGAGAAAAAGAAACTTTATCTGAATTGTCTTCCTGATTCATTCGTAATAAGATTTTAAATTTACTTTTTCTAATGAAATAGTTCTTTAATGAACTATTGTAAAGCTATTATTAAAAGAAAAAGAGTCTATTTTGTAATATCTCAAAATTATTGGTGGTAGTTGAGTAAAAAATTCTAAATTACGCAAAACTGTTTAGAGAGCTTTAGAGCATTAGTGGCGGCAAAGGGTTAAAACAGAGTTTCTTAAAACAGGAAACTCAGTGTTGGACACTATATTGACAGAGTTGAAGCCATACAGAAGATGATTAATGTGCAGATGAGTGAGAAAAGAGAGGAACAAATCAGTTTATATAAAAAAAAAATAATGAATTTTTATTTTTTCTAGATATATAGAATTTATCATAAATTTTAAAAATCGAATTTAGGTTGAATTTATATTAGGTTTTTCAATCAAACTTTATCTTGTTGACATGGAGAGTAGGGGGAGTTATACACGGAGACAATAGTATGGGAGATGTGTGGATAAAAAAATAAAAATAAATTAAAATCATACTTTTTTTTTTTTTTTCGAAATAGTATGATTTTTTAAACGAAAATAAAGACAATTATGCAAATTAATTTTATAATGATTTGTTCAAAATGTTTTTAAATACTCCTATTTGGATAATAATACATAAATTGTCTTCACGAGCCCCTTTGAGCCCTATTTACATTTATAACCGTGTTCATATTTGTAAAAAAAAAAAAAAAAAAAAAAAAAAAAAAATACGAATTTTGTTTTTATTTACATTCATAAATGAATTTCAAACTGACATACCAATATCACTTTGTAGAACAAACAATATGATTGTGACATAATCTTGAAATTTAAACAACATATTTAGCATAAATTTTTTTGCCAAGTAACATTATCATTATTATATTCGTATTTTATTTAAAGTGAAAATGAATGCAAAATCGTATTTAGACATTTAGAGATTTTCTGTATTTTAGTTGAGCAATTGTGAAAACATATATGAGAACTGCATGTAAAATATTTTTAAGTATTTATAAAATAAAATGATATTTGCTTAGAACTCACAACTGATAGACGTACTATTTAAATTTTATGATCAAATATATGTATATGTAATAAAGCCTTTTCCTTATTTTCCTTTGTGAATTTCCATTCCTCAATAATTATTGTACATTCAGCCAAAAAAAAAAAAAAAAAAACGCCACCCCCCTACCTAATTTCGCCGTAAATTATCATAGAAACATGCGACTGGTACCGATCAGTTTGTAATAACGTCTAGTTTATAATGTTATAGTTAGATTTTACTTAGGGGGTCGTCTACATATTAAAACTGACATAAACTTCATTTTTTTCAATGGTAACCCCCCTTTTTTATAATTTATTTGAATTTTTTGGATCAAATCATCACGGAAAATGGTATAGTTTATATATTTCGCTCAATTTTTCATCGAGTTATAAGCTGTCAAATTTTGGGGATGCTAATGTTAAATGAATGTGACAAACATTAAATTATATCTTCCGAAATAATTATGATATTTAAATTCTGTTTTTTTTATTCATTAGAATGAAGTGACCTAAACATATTCCATGCATATTTTTGCTAAAAAAACATTTTTTGAATTATGAAAATTATTAATAAATTCATATTTGAAAAAATTATGAATTATGACCTATGTTAATTTTAGCACGAATAGAACGGGCATCATCAAAAACATGGGTTTCCAAATTTACAGCTCGTTCCTAACATTATTTTTTGAGTTACAGTGATATTTCACTTTTTATTCCTCTTAGGGGGCCGTCACTTGTTATAATCTGTATCCTCTATAAGTAAATGTTTGTATATAATTTGACGGAAAACTATTTTAATTTACCTTTATGTTATTTTTATTGTTTCCTAAGCAATATTTCGATGTTTATTATACAAATTGGCATATTTTTGTAAAGTTATCACAATATAGGCGAGGGATTGTGAAAGAATTTCAAAAGAAAAGAAGCCCCGCCTCTGATTCGCTGAAACACTATTTAAAAAAAAAAAAGACTAATTTGCATATTCCTATTTGACTGTATGTGACGCTGGTATGCATAAATCACAATGGTATTTACTACATCGATTATTGAAGACAAAACCTAAATGATTTAATTACAAATATGCAAAATTATTTTGTTTTAAATTATTTTGTTTTAGAAAATTTGTGAAAAGGCGTGGCTTACGGTACAAGAGAGAAATATATCCGATTCTAATATGTTAAGTCTTTCTTCATAAGTATTAAATATCTTTTTCTAGTTTTACGCTGCTAAAATTCTATTTTACCCATGTTACACTTTTTTTCGCATTTCAATATTCAAGAGTACGTACACCTCTAGTTAAATATCATGTTTAGGAAACACGGTACAGCGAAACTGATTGCATGAAACAGCAATTATGCATTCGACAATCGTTTTATTATTATTATTATGAATATTTAATAATTTTAAAAAGATTTTGTACCATGAATTTTCTGTTTAAATTTTGTTGTGACATATTTGTATTTGGTTACTGTACCGTTTGTAAGCTTTGTATTATTTAAAATTTATCCCATAATGTAACATAATAAAATATCAAATTTCTAATAAAAGTTTTTTAATACAGAATCAAATAGTGAAAAATTGCTTTTTTTTTTTAAGTTTATAATATCTATTATTGGAACATAGCTCAATATTACTTATTTTTAATTTCCTAATTACGAAATCAAAGTCACAGTTATAATGGAATAAAAATTTAAAACAAAGAAATAGTCTTATTACTTTCAAATAAAAAATATTGATCTTACAGAATCCTGAAATTTCATTTAAAAGACTTTAATCGTCTAAATTTAAAAATTCAAAATAAAATAAATTAATCAAAATGCTTTTAAAGTTGAAACGGGAGGATTTCAAAATATATGAAAATTGGCATTTGTGTTTTGAACATTTTGGTGCGGCAGATATTAAAAACAATATTTTAATGATGAGCTGAATCTGAGCTTAAGAGAGAGCGTATCCAGCTATTTAGCACAAGTGACATCACCTGACTAAAACCAGAATAAACAACATTTTAATTTATTCCGGGGTATTTTTAGCCCACTGTTATTTATTTATTTATTTATTTTTTTAAATTTGAACACTAGCTACCGTACGCTTACGTCCTACATTAAGCTTTTATATGGAAGCTATGTTGCTGTTTTTCGATGCTGCGAAATTTACAAAATATATTTGTGTTAATATACTATACAGATAGAAAAATAATTATATACTATCAACAAAACTTCTTTAATCAATATGTTTATATACATTACCGTATGAAATGTTTATATATGAATATTGTATTTATTTTTAATGAGATATATAAACACAAAATACTAAAAAAAAAAAAGAAGAAAATGTGTTATATTTTTTTATAAATCAAGCGAAATATATATGCATACTTGCCAACCGAACCTGTAACATTGTTATTTCCCTCCCCTTTGTGTACACAATTTAATTTTTAGAGTAATTAACTTCAAATACATTTACGATTAACTCATTGAGCGCCACGCGAATTCTTATGCTTAGAAGCGTGTTATGTTTATCGAGTTTCAATAAACCCCATTAGGCCTTAACGATATAATCCTATAAAAATCCTATAATTAAAAAAAAAGAAAAAAAAAGGAAATAAATTTTAAATAAATTGTCAGTAATTACTTAAAGCTATGTAAATTCTGTAGTTTTATATCATGTTTTACACTGCCGGCTAACTTGGTCTAAATGGAAAGATCAGTGTCAGCCACCGATGGCTGACATGGCGCTGAACCTGTTAAATAAAGAAAATATATACTACAAAGACTGATGTGAAAAAAATGTACGAAAAGGGGAGGGACCAGTAATCCTCCGGGTTAGGTTGACAAGATGTATATACATAGAGCAATGCCAGAAAATGTTCTTTATTTTTCATAAACCGGATGAATGGTACTTTTTTTCTGAATAGTCTATGTATAAAATATAATGCTGCTTTAAATACCCTTTAAATGAAAAGTTTTATTACATAAAGTAAATTTCTGGCACTCTACAACTCCCAAATGACACACAATACGAAACCCCGCCCTTTTCCAGTGTTTAAAGTGTATTAACGTTTAATATGCTTTCTATTCGTTTTGATCTTTCCTCCTCCTCCTTATCTTCTTCTTTTTTCCTTAAAAAAAAAAAAAAAAAAAAAAAAAAAAACTGCAATCTGACACAATTTTGTTAACTTAGACTGATAATTATACAGAGAATTTTAACAGGAACAGAGAGGAGAGAACATTTTAAAAGTATGATTCGTAATAAAGTTCTATTTTTATGTATTTATTTTATTTGTGTTCATGCGATTAATTGTTTTCTTGTGTTTACGAGGAAATCTTATCATTTTCACATTGCTAATTTATAAAATATGGTTTTTTGTTCTCAATATATTGAGAAATAAATAAATAAATATATATATATATATATATATATCTGCGAGAATATCGAACATTTCTCTTAGTATTAATTAAGTCAAGGCACATTTTTAAAATCCTCGATAATGAAATTATAAAATTCTGCATTCGAAAAGCTTCATGTATGTGTAAATCACAAAATATTAATATTTAAACGTGTGGCTAATCTGACGCAAAAAAATTAACTTTTATTTATTTTCTAACTATTTAAATTTTGAATACATAAATTAACATTACAATCTGTATTCTTTTTATAAAAAGTTTATAAAATAAAGATCTAACTTGTAAATTGTATTAAGAGAAAAAAAAAAAAAAGAAAGAAAACGAATATATATATATATATATATGTGTGTGTGTGTTAGGCAAATTTTATGCATATTTTGTAAAATCATAGAATTTAGGAAACTTAAATATTTGATATTTTCCCCATAATCGATGCGTACAGATCATATTCATTATGACATCTCTCTCTCTCTTTCTTTTTTTTTTTTTTAATAGAGTAATGTAATATTTTGACCTTTTCAACTGAAGATTTAGATTAAGGGTAGTCAGCCTTTCTACACCCACCGTCCACTTCGGTATTAAAAAATTAAAATTAATTAAAAAAATGAATAAATTAAAAAAAAAAATCTGTTTTAATATTTTTAAAAAGTCAATTAAATTAAAGAAAATGAAAGTACTGCAGTATCAGAACAAACTCCCATTGTCACTGTGAAACGGCCGTGGGAACCAAGTTGAGTGCCACCGTTTCAGACAATTATACGGCAGCTTGAGTTAAAATAATTTTGAATTTTCAAACAAATTTAAAACCATTTAACATTTTTTTTTTCTTTTGATAGATATTTTAATATCTATTCAAGCTATTTAATTTTCTTCGTATGAAGTGAACTATTTGATGTTTAATCAATAGAAACCAATAAAAACCTTTTAATTCATAAACTAACTGAGAAATTCTGTCATTTTTTATTTTATAATTAACATTTCTGAATTTTTTTTCAGGTGTGAAACTTAATAAATAATGTATACTGAGTGGTAGATTATGATTTATATTTTCTAAATGTATAGACGGACCCCTAATGCATTTTCACGTGTAACTCTATTCAGAATTTATTTAGAGTATTTAAATAGGTGTGTTTTCCGAACCGCCTTGATCTCAGAAATCTGAATATGAAGTCAAAAATTGTGGTTGCCATTGAAGAAAATGAAGTTAATGCCAGTTTTAATATGTAGACGACCCCCTAGGCAAAATGTAACTATACCATTATAAACTAGACGTTATTACAAATCGATCGGTACCAGTCAAATGTTTCTACGATAATTTACGGCGAAATTAGTTGGGGGGGGGTGGCGTTTTTTTTTTTTGGCTGACTGTACTTACAGTAATACATACTTATCTATACACATAGGTTAAAATTGTTTCATTATTAAAAAAAAAAAAAAAAAAAATTATTAAAAACACAATCTATAATAATAATCTTTAATAAAACCGTTTTCGAAAATATTCGAAATATCCCATATATAGTAGGTCTAACGGAAAGTTCTGTGTATTTGAATTAAAATACTGACATCGGAAATGTACCTTGGAAAACATTTAAGTTATCTTGTGTAACTTTTAAGTTTAAGATATTTGGTAAAATATCATATAAATATTGTTAAACAAAAATTTCCAGTGTCAATTTATTAATTTAAAAGCTAGAACTTTCCGGTAGACCTAATATATTTTTATTTATTTATTTTTGCTTAAACGAATTTACCAAAACATTCTAATATAATAATACCAATCACACGAATTTATATGCTTAAATTAGCAATTGAGCTTTTCAAACACTCAAGTTATTCCAGCAAAAACTATGATTTTACGACAATATGCTGATATATTCTGAAATTTGCTTATGAATTACGCTGAATGAAGACAAACGTTAACGTTATGTAGCATATATAAATTTGTTTAGAAGGTAATGTTGCACATGCATTTTAGTCAATCTAAATGCCTTATATTGTTGTTGAGTGTTGCCGTTACAGGAAACATTTCAATGTATTAATCATAATGAAATTATTTTATTTTAAACATATCACAGGCTTTTTTTAGAACAATTGCAACTATGGAGGTAATTGAATATTAAAATACACTTCTAACAAGTTGTGAAATATCCAAATGTATTAAAACTCTATTTAAAACCATTCAAGATAATTGTGTATTGTTTTAAGAAAATACAAATACCCTACAAAAACAGCCTCTTAAATTATATGCCTGTCGCGTGGCTCTGAAATATGGCAAAAGTTGAAGCGGTAGACAGCGCCACCTGGTACAGATTGTGTGACCTTTTTTATTCAACAGCCACAAAAATTTTTGAAAGTGGGATATGATATACATAAAAGACGAATATAATCGAAGAAACGTCGATTATATAAACTATATATCACTTCTTAAAATTATTGGTGACAGCCGAATGAAAAAGTTGCGAAATCTGTACGAGGTGGCTCTGTCTACCGCTTCAACTGTTGCCAAGTTTCTGAGCCACGTGACAGGCATCTAGTTTAGGAGGCTATGGTACAAGGTTTAGATTTCTTAGCTAATGTTATTACTTTAAATGGAAATAAATTCTAATTTTTCAGCATAGTCAATGTATGTGGAACGTAGCTAGTTGGAAAATTTTTGAACTTTGTTTACTTTATGTTTCTTTTCTTTTCTTTTTACGTTCTTACGTATAAGGATCCCAAAAAACCCAAAATCGACTTTGAATTAGACAGAGATACAGTTTTTTCTTAATTTTATTCGTTAATCTGTTAAGAATGTGTAGACTTTATTGCAAAAAGGAATTATCGTATATAAAACTGACCAGGTCTAAAACAACATACATAATACTGCTAATAAAGCAGAGTATTTTTAATATTTTAATTAAAGATTTCGTAAGTTATTTGGAATTTAGTATTTTTACCGGAAACGTTACAAAAATATTTCTTTGCAACGTGTATTAAAAAGATTATTAAAAAATTTTAATTCATTATTTTTAATGCAGTTAAAAAATAAATAAATAAATAAATAAAATAAAATAAACTTTTTTTTTTTTGTAAACTTTGTAAGATATTCGAAATTTATGATTTTCTAAACATTGCAAGCAAGGGAAAAATTTCTCCAAACATGTATTATGAGAATTATTTTCGTCGTGAACAAGAAGGATTTATCATTTAAAATAATTTTTATGATGCTGAATAGACATTAATGACTAACAAGATTATACTTTAAAAAATCTCGAGATATTTGAAATTAAAGAGTTTCGAAACATGCAAGAAAAAATGAGTTTAAGCCTATATTTAGATTGTGGGGACAATTGATAGATAGATAGCATAGTATTGCTTAAAAAATAAAGTGCAAACTCACATCAGTAACTAACGTGGCAAATAAAGATAGGTTGAATATATCTCTTTTTAACCTAGGTTAATCAGAATCGGTGTTTTCATTTCAAGGAACCTTTATCCCTTTTAAGGGAAATTCCGGGTGTCCGAGAGAAAGAAAAAAAATCGAAATAATGAGGTAAAAATTCCCTGATCGGAAAGGGTATGTAAATATGTTTTTTATTGAAAAATCTAAGGATGTCTCATCTATCTTTAAACGATACATCCATTCTAACTGCTTTAAGAATAAAATCTGAACGTGTTTTCTCAATACATAAAGTGATATCTCCTTGTTTAATAACATACAAAGGTCGCGATCTTCATCTTCGCGGGATAGATTAGTTTCGAATTGAGCAGGGCAAAAAGCTGCGCATTAATCTATTTGTATAGAATGCGCAACTTCTTGTTCTGCTCGCTTCCAAACTTCTAAACAGATGACAGATGCGCTAATAATGCTGTGGAATAAATTAAAATTTTGACAACTCTAAAAATAATTGAAAGAGAAGCAAATTTACGTGCCAGCAACTGTTCCAGATTTCAAGCGAGATCATGAAATGGCGAGATCAATCGAGAATCAAGCGAGATCATCTCTGTATTGAGCTCTCATTGACGCCAATTTCTTTCGCGCTGTGCGATTCAAGCTGTCAAATTACGGAATAAGTTATTAAAACAATTAATTTACAATTATTATTATTATTATTAAATTAAGATATATTAATAATTTCATCTTCTCATTTATGGATGTCCTATGAAATCTTGATCAATACGGGTAAGTATTTCTTATGATGCATTTTTTTTTTTTTTTTTTTTTTTTAAGTATTTCAATATTTTTTTATATTAAACTATTGCTTAACCCGATAACGCCTGAATTAATTTTGCAAAATATTATTAGCTGATTATTTCACTTCTAAATTAATATAGACATCTGACAACAAAATGTATTAACTTAAACAATTCTTCTGATAGATTTAAATTTAAAGCCTATCCTCATTTACTGACGTTTAGTGTTCTACAAAGAAAACGTCAAGATAGAAAAACTTTGAGATAACAGATTAATTTCCCATTATATGTTGACAAAGATCTCGAAAGTAAAGTATTATAATATATATTATTATTCAACTCGGTTTAAGTTAGTATACCTGCGCAAAAAGCAAATACATGTGCGACGCATGAAAAATCATAAAACGACTATCCAAATTCTGAAATAATAATTAATAATAGGCACATAAAACTTTCAGGTATCATTTAGAGTGACGCTACTAAAAAGCAGAAACCATTCCAAGAAACCACAAAAAATATACGTGTCATTTTATTAACTGTCTAAAAATGAAGACACTGGGCGCTAACGGGTTAAATTCTTACATATTCCACGATAATAAATTTGGGTGTGAAATGAATAGAAATGGAAATATATATACAGGGTGATTATAAAAAAACTACCACGATGTACGAGACCATAGCTGTCATGCCGTTCACATAACAAGTAACTGAATAAAATTTTGGTGGATAGTATTTTGAAGTATGCGCTCAAGAATAATATAAAAAACAGCAGTTAAACTCTAACAGTTACGGTTAAAATGACAAAATTTAAAAAATTTCAAATGGCAACACCTACTTTTTTTTACTGGAATGGAATCGCCATAGCAAAAAACCATAAATATCGTTGGAACGGTACCTATAGCACGAAAATCGCCAGCGCTTGCAGGCTAAGGAAAAAAAAAACTGTTATGTGCCTACCAGAGCACGACTTTCATTTTTTTTAATGACGTCACATTTCATACTGAGTCTTTGGTTCAGACTAAAGTCTATCGATTCTGCTTCGAAACGAAAAAAAGACATAACGGTATCCTTAATTTGGTGTAAGGCTACTGAATAAAGGCTTTAATTTCGTTGTTAGTCATAAGACGCCGTCATGACTGTCGTCATCGCACTACGTAAGAAACAAGGCATTGTGAAATGGCAATCAAAATCGATTTTGATGATAGTAATGATGTTTCCCAGTAAGCGGCATATCGTTCACAGAGCAAGAAAGCAAGATACACATCATGCATTTCACAATGCCTTACTTTTCACTTAGTGTGATGACGTCAGTCATGACGGTGTCTTACGACTCACAACGAAATTAAGACCCTTATTCAGTAGACCTACATGAAATTACGGATTCCATGGTCTCTTCTTCTCTTTTCGAAGCAGAATCAGTAGACTTTAGTGAGAGCCGAAGACACAGTGTGAAATCTGACGTCATTAAGAAAACGAAAGTCGTGCTCTGGTAGGTACATCACAGTTGGTTTATCCTTCTTTCTTAGTATGCCTAGCGATGGCGATTTGCATGCTAGAGGTACCGTTCCAACGCTATTTATGTTTTTTTGCTATGGACATCCCATTCCAATAATAATAATAATGATAATAAATGGTGTTGCTATTTGAAATTTTCGAAATTTTGTCACTGTAACCGTAACTGTTTGAGTTTAACTGTTGTTTTTTACATAATTCTTGAGCGCATACCTTAAAATATCTTCCACCAAATTTTTATTCAGTTTCACGGAACGGTATGGCAATTATGGTCTCATATATCGGGGTAGTTTTTTTTTTTTTTTTGTAATCACCCTGTATATATATATATATAAATATGCAAAAATTAATTTACACTATAATCTTTTTATATTTTTTACTATACTAAATAAAATTTAATAAAATAATTATTTGAAATTTTCAGCAACTTGTACAAATTTTTAGAATTTACTCAATTTTAATATCATTCTTAATCAATCTTTATCTTAAAGGTAAATTAAATGAATTAGTCATGATGATTTTGTTAATTTCATCATTTATCTGGGGATGCTATTCGAATCAGACTTTTGTTTAGAATAAGCACGGCTTCCTCTTCTTCTTCTTCTTTTTTTTTTAACACTTTCCAAGAAGGTTGAAAAGTGTTTATGACTTCGGTTTGTCTGTCTGTCTGTCCGTCTGTTTGTCTGTCTGTCCGTTCGTCTGTCTGTCTGTCTGTCTGTCCGCGCTCTAATTCCCGTAAATACTTATAGAATTTCTTGAAACTAATATATGTTATTCAAGTTCACTATCGAACGGTCCCTATTGAAAATGGAGTTTATACAGTGCGTGTCGAAATGATAGGTCCACCAGTAAAAACGAAAGTTATGTTGGTAAAAAAGGTTTTATTGTGTACAAAGTACTATTTTATAAACTACATTACTTCATTCAATGTAAAATAATACATGAATAATATACAAATAATAGGAATAATAAGGAAAACAAAAATTACATGAAAAAGTTGTTTCAAAAAGATAGGTCCACTGAACCAAGCATCAAATTAATGTTGAATTAATAAGAAATTTTTCCACCTTGTTTCAGAATAAGCTCATAAATCCTATTCGGCATGGTTTCTATAAGTTTTTGCAAACACTTTTTCTCGATTTTTGACCATTCCGAGGAAATAGCCATTTTCAAGTCTGCAGTACTGTTGTACTGCCTTCCGCCTGCATACATCGCTCTTGCGAGTATACCCCACATGTTTTCTACCGGATTCAGGTCGGGGCTACAAGATGGCCAATCGATAACATGTACACCATTATCCAGAAACCATTCGAAAGTGGACTTTGCAGTGTGCACAGGAGCATTGTCCTGTTGGAACATGAAGAATGGGCCCCCAATGTGCTCTGCTTGTGGAAGAAAATATTGTTCAAGCAGCTGTTGATAGCCTGCAGCATTCAAACGATTGTTTTCAAATGCTATATCAGTTTTTCCTGCACCTCCGAATCCGGCCCATACCATAACGGATCCACCACCAGCTTGCCTCTTCGAGAATATCTGTCTATCGTTACGCAGATCGTGCCAGTAGTACTGGCAGTCATCTGGATCATCCAGTTTGAATTTATTTTCATCACTGAATATCACACGATGCCAATCTTGTTTCCAGGACATCACTTCATGTGCGAATTTCAATCTCTTTACTTGGTGCTTTTTAGTCAATTTCGGAGGCGCTTTCCTCTTCACGTAAACTATATTGCCGAACTTCTTTACCACTCTATGAACTGTAGATTTTGATATTGGAGGGTTTTGTTGTCTGGCCACAGTGGATAAGCTCATATTTCCAGATTTTAACTCCTTTACGGGGTGTCCTTTACGGTCCTTCTTTGTCGGGGTGTCACTTTTGACGGGCGGCAAGATGATTTTTTACTGCCATAAGCATTTCTAAGTCGCAAATTATAGTTTACAACATTATGTGATCTGTTTAAAAATTTACCTATTTCTCTATTCGATTTTCCACACGTTTTAAATGCATCCATTTCCCCCTGTTCAACCAGCGAAAGACTGCAACGACGACCCATTTCGTTTGATTAGAATGTGATGTTCAAATCTGTTTAAATACCTCCACAGCAGCCAGCATAATCCCGCAGTAAAACTAAGCAACGATTTTTATGCAATTTTTTTGGAAATAAACGTGATTGGTGTAAAATTTCTGAAGGCGGACCTATCTTTTCGAAACGGTCTCAAAATGAAAATTTGCATAAAATAAAAAGGAATTATTTATTTTTAAAAAATTTCTTCATAAATAGTTATAACAATTACTGATTAAATAACTCTACCAAAAAAAGTGATCCTTATTCTCAATTAAGAGTCGAAATTTTGAAAAATGCGGGTGGACCTATCATTTCGATACGCACTGTACATCTACTGGTTTGTGTACAGGGACACCCGAAAGTATTTGAAAGCATTGTGTTCTATGTTTTTCTATAAACCATATTTTCACACCTTCACTCTAGACATATCTTAATGAAATTGAAATATGTTATTCAAGTTCACTATCGGACGTTCCCTATTGAAAATGGAGTTTGTACCGCTACTGGTTTGTGTACGGGGACACCCGAGAGTATTTCAAAGCATTGTGTTCTATGAGAGGTATTTCTATAAACCGTATTTTTATACCTTTAGTATAGACATATCTTAATGAAATTGAAATATGTTATTCAAGTTCACTATCGGACGTTCCCTATTGAAAATGGAGTTTGTACCTCTACTGGTTTGTGTACAGGGACACCCGAGAGTATTTCAAAGCATTGTGTTCTATGAGAGGTATTTCTATAAACCGTATTTTTATACCTTCACTGTAGACATATCTTAATGAAATTGAAATATGTTATTCAAGTTCACTATCGGACGTTCCCTACTGAAAATGGAGTTTGTACCTCTACTGATTTGTGTACAGGGACACCCGAAAGTATTTCAAAGAATTGTGTTCTATGAGAGGTATTTCTAAAAATCATATTTTAATACCTTCACTGTAGACATAGCTTAATGAAATTTAAATATGCTATTCAAGTTCACTATTGGATGTTTCCTGCATAAAATGGAGGGAATACCACCATCGGGTTATACACAGGGACACTCAAAAGTATTCCAAAGCATTGCGTTCTATGAGAGATATTTCTATAAATCAAATTTTAATAACTTTAGTTTCCACGAAATTTTAGGAAATTGAAATATGTTATTTATAAGCACAAAAGAATGCTTTGCGTAGAATATAGCATGATTAGCATTAGATTTACAGGGTGGCACAAAAAAAATCCAGTTAAATTAAGAGCTATTAATAAAAAAATTGCTAGATATGTACTTTCGTTTACGTTAAGCGTTTTTAACACTTTCTAACATTTTTAACACTTTCCAAGAAGATTGAAAAGTATTTACGACTTCGTTTTGTCTATCTGTCTGTCTGTCTGTCCGTCTGTCCGCGCTCTAACTCCCGTAAATATTTATGGAATTTCTTGAAACTGATATATGTTATTCAAGTTCACTATCGGACGTTCCCTATTGAAATTGGAGTTTATATCTCTACTAGTTTGTGTACAGGGTCACCCGAAAGTATTTCAAAGCATTGTGTTCTATAATAGGTATTTCTATAAACCATATTTTCATACCTTTACTGTAGATATATCTGAATGAAATTGAAATAAGTTATTCAAGTTCACTATTGGATGTTTTCTGTATAAAATGGAGGAATTACCACCATCGGTTTATGTACAGGAATACTCAAAAGTATTCCAAAGCATTGTGTTTTATGAGAGACATTTCTATAAATCAAATTTTAACAACTTCACTTTCGACGAAGTTTTTGGAAATTGAAATATATTATTTATATACACAAAAGAATGCTTTGCATAGAATATAGCATGATTAGCATTAGATTTACAGGGTGGCACAAAAATATCCAGTTACATTAAGAGCTTTTAATAAACAATTGCTAGAATTGTACTTTCGTTTACGTTAAGCGTTTTTAACACTTTCTAACATTTTTTAAGTGAGAATATGATTTCAGTTTTGTGTATCTGCCTGTCCGTCTGTCTGTCTGCCTGTCTGTCTGTCCGAGCTCTTACTCCCGTAAATATTTATGGAATTTCTTGAAACTGATATATGTTATTCTATTTTACGATTGGATGTTCCCTATTGAAAATGGAGTTTGTACCTCTACTGGTTTGTGTACAGGTACACCCGAAAGTATTTCAAAGCATTATGTTCTATGAAAGGTATTTCGATAAACCATATTTTCATACCTTTACTGTAGACATATCTCAATTAAATTGAAATATGTTATTCAGGTTCACTATTGGATGTTTCCTGTATAAAATAGAGGAAATACATTACTGATTTATGTACAGGGACATTTAAAAGTATTCCAAAGCATTGCGTTCTATGAGAGATATTTCTATAAATCACATTTTAAAATCTTAACTTTCCACGAAGCTTTAGGAAATTGAAATATATTATTTATATGCACAAAAAAAAAGCTTTGCATAGAATATAGCATGATTAGCATTAGATTTACAGGGTGATACAAAAATATCCATTTATATTAAGAGCTATTAATAAAAAATTGTTAGAATTGTACTTTGGTTTACATTAAGCGTTTTTAACACTTTCTAACATTTTTAAATGTGAATATGATTTCAGTTTGTGTATCTGTCCATCTGTCTGTCTGTCTTTCTGCCCGCTCTCTAACTCCTGTAAATATTTATTGAATTTCTCGAAACTGATATATTTTTATTGAAGTTCACTATCGCATGTTCCATATTGAAAATGGAGTGAATATATCATCTGGTTTGTGTACAGGGACACCCAAAAGCATTTGAAAGCATTGTCTTCTATGAGTGTTATTTTTATAAATATTTTCCCTATAGAATGTTCCCCATTTAAAATGACATTATTAGGTCCTGTATAACTAGTTTGATTACAGGGACAACAACAAAAAAAAAAAAAAAAAAAAAAAAAAAAAAAAAAGCCACTGCATTACGTTTTAGGACAGAATTTTTTCAAAGTTATATTTAAAAATCTTTCTACTGTAAAATTCATAAAAATATTGAAATGTATTGTTAATAATCTAAAATAATGTTTAGTATATAATATGATATGATTAACTCTCTGATTTACAGGGCTACACTAAATCATTCTGAGAGATCAAAAGCTGCAATAATAATGTAATATCTGCATTTTCGCTTGCGTTAAGCCTTTTTAATCTTACAAAATGCCTAAGAGTAATTTTAAAATGAATTAGTCTATCTGTATATTTTTCACTCATTCTGTCTGTTGTGTGATAACGTAGGCAAAGAATATTAAAAGTTATTCGATACAACAATTATGTTCAGTTGGAAAGTGTTACTAATCAGTGCGTACTGCATGATTTTTCTTTCTTGTTTTTTTTTTTTTTTTTTTTTTTTTTTACGTGAAAGGTGGGTCATATAAACTTCTATTAAGTTGATTACTTTTCTCTCTCTTTTTTTTTCCCCTTTCAGAAATAAACCAGTTGCAATTAATTCGTTTATATAATGCAGCAAAATGTGTCACCACGATAACTGCTGAAGTATTGAACCGATTCGAACGAATCTAGACAGTAGATTTATCTTACTTAAAAATATCTTGGATAAGTTAGTTAACCAAGTTACTTGCCATTTTGTTTCAAAATGGCAGCAATTTAAAAATGTCAAAGTCACGTCGTATGAAACATATTTAAGAATGTATTTGCTTAAAATTCACTATATACATAGTACATATCAGAGTATCAATATATTATTCAATTTGATACCGCCATCTTGTTTCAAAATGACGAAAATGAAAACATGGAACCGAGTGAAATGATGCGGCCATTTAAAAATGTGTTATCCGGCAACTTTTTAACAATTCAATCAATTCTTACCAAAGATGGACACTGAATTTATATCTTAAAAGAGTGCATTTGATAACTTGATCGCACATTTTACTTCAAGTTCATTTCAAAATTTGTCAATACGATAACTTTCAAATAACCATTCAGTTCGAACAAAGAAGGACAATGAATTTATTTTACAAATATCATAGATGATTTCATTAATCAAATTGATTCGCTATACTGTTTCAAGTTGCGGTCACTTGAAAATTTCACATAAAAGACGTATTTAAGAATTCATTTGCTTAAAACTCGGTATGTAGATAATCCTAGCATGTCTCAATCAACTTTATTAATTAACTTGATAGGTCATCTAATTTCAAAATAGCGGCCACTTGATAAGAAAAAAGAAATCAATCTTCTCTTCCAATTGAGCTGGAAGAACTTGTTTTTCTAAGATTTTTATGAAAAGCATATTTTTACAAACTTAAAAAGCAAATGTCAAAACGGAATAAATAGTTGGCTGAAAGATAAAATTTGTGAATATTGTAAGCGCATAGCATTAAATTTCATGGTTCCTGATTATATTAGAGTTATAAATTATGGTATTCGAAGGAAAACTCTTGTTCGTCGAAAAAATTTATCTTTCTCTCGATGAGATTAAATCAATCATGAATATCGACTATCTTTCAGCAAAAAGTGAAAAAGCCGTTAGGGAACAGTGCTGCAAGGCTTGCGATTTTTTTATTCAACAGTCACCAATAATTTTGAGAAATAATATTTGATATGTATAATAGACAAATCATGATACTAGCTATACGTAATAGACGAATTGAATCGAAGAATCATATACTATGCATATCAATTATCATTTCTGAAAATTATGAGTGATTTTTGAATGAATAACTTGCAAAGTCTGGCAACACTCTCAAGGAATCATGTTTATATTTACAAATTTTGGAAAGGCACCTCTAACATACTTAGGGGGCATCCATTAATTACGTGACGCGGTTTTGACGATTTTTTGACACCCCCCTCCCCCCTGGTGAGATTTCATGAGATTTGGCTCGACTCCCTCCCCCCGCCACTAATTTCACGTGAGAATTTTCAAAATTCGTACTTTTTCTGTAAATGCGTTGGATTTATTTCAAAAATCACAATTTGCTTTTTTATTTTTATTGAAGACTACTTAAGACTAGTTTTAAAGATTGCATAGATCGTAGTCTACAATTGCAGTAACAAAATTGAACAATAAAATACTTAAATAGAAACTAATCTGAGTCGTTGTGTAACACATACATATACAGACTCGTCGTCCGCTTGTAAATCTTCGTCAGATAATTACAGATAGCACATGACAGAACTACAATACGAAGAAAGGGAAAAACACACAGGGCCAGCGCGGGAATCGAACCCGTTCTCCTACGCTCGAAGGCGATTAGCAGTGTGGTGGCATAACCACTCGGCTACGGAGGGCCCAGTCGTTTTGTAACTAAATATTTACAAAGCAGCATGGAATCTGTCTGTGCGTCACTGTTACTCGGCTCGTATGATGCAACGTTGAGTAGCGCGTGTGGCTGGCCGGTGGTGCCCTAAAACAACTGAAAGGCTAATGTGCTGCTTCGCGGCGTTCGGATAGCCACGATAAATATTATCGTGTCATATTTTGCCTTATCTAAGTCAAGAAACATGTTTTACTTGAATTTAACTCAATTTTCTCACTATTTTACACTGTTTTTTGGGGGGGAAAGTTCCGTGATATTTGCCGAGACCTCCCCCCTCCCCACGTGAGATTGAGTGAGATTCGGCTCGATTCCCCCCCCCCCCCCCTAAACACCTCACGTAATTAATGGACGCCACCTTACGTGCGAAAAAATAGGCTAATCCGCTAAAAATACGCCCACAGATATAGGAAAGGAAGTCATGGCTTTCCCCTAGATCTTTAAAATTCATTTAAACTGTCTTTGCCTTGCATAATTTTGAATATATATTTATATATAAAGCATTTTAAGTGATTAACCATTAAGGGGGGAAAAATTCATATATATATATATGTTAAGTCTTGTGAAAGTATAATTCTCTTCCCTATGTGATTAATTATAATTGTACCTGCTTTGATAACAGATAAATAGGAAAAAGTGAGGGGAAAAGGGAAATGAAAAAGGGAAAAAGAGAGGGGAAAATTGGCAACGGTGGAGGGAAATTGTAAATTTACAAGCGAGATCACTGCTCAGGATTGAAGGTATTATAGATTCTCACCATGTGAAAAAATCCAGTTCATTTTTGTAATGATGATTATAGAATGTAATACAGTAATGTAATAATTTATGATAAGCAATATATGACGAGTAACTAAACAGAGTGCACTAATTACAACTGCCCTTTTCATAACCGGTAATAAAGTTATTTGAAAGATATTATTAATTGACTTTCTTTTTGATTGTATTTTTGTCATTTTTTTTATATTGTGTATACCAAGAGCAGTTAGTATCAGTAAAAATGCCTTTACTAATTTGTAAAATAAATGATGCGCACAGCATCATTTTTGTACATCTTGCAAATAAAAATAACCAAGTATTAGAAAGTTTAGAATCTTTAAATGAAGTCACTTTAAAATATTGTCAAATTAATATTTGTTATAATGAATTTAATTAATTGTTTTTTAAACACAATGACTTGATAATCTCATTAGATAAATAAATTGCATATCAAGGGAATCTTCTTTCAGATTAAAAAGAAATATGTGAAAATGTGAAAATCTGTATGATTCGTTTAGATTAAGACAATTTTTAAACAAATATTCTATTTTATTTTTATTACACAAATAAGATTTATGATTGAATGTTTAATGAATCAGACCTAAGAAAACATTGAGTTTTAATTAATTTAAAAATAAATATTAGCTATTTCGAAAATATGATTTTTAATTCATTAGTTAAAAAATGTTAAAAATATCATAATTTTCGGAAAAGTGAAAGTCAAATATTTAATTTGCGTAAATATAATTACTATTTTATCATTGTAAAACTAATTTGAACTATACGAGTCTTGTTTACGGTATTTTCATTAATTTACATTTATGTAGTAAACATAAAACTTGTTTTAAACTTTAAAACTTTATGATGACTTTATATATCTGATAAGTGATGTACAAAAAAATCTTGATAAATGTTTATTAATTATAAACAGAATTACATTTTTAAAATTATCTTTTAATTTATTAAATAAATTATTTCATTTTTTTGCTTGTGAGATAAGTAAATTTTCAGCGTTTATATATGGTAAATTACATTTTTCAAGAAAACGGAAATTTAAAATAAATTTAAGAGATTTATTAATTCATTAAAGATTAACTTTGCAATTTCTTTATTTCTTTTTATTTTTTTATTTCTTTATTTTTTTTTTAATTACGCTTAAAAAAGATTTTCTGGTGGATAAAGTTATTTTCAAAACAAAAATATTTAAATGAAACAGGCTAAATAAATATGAATACATAAATTTTCTAAACAAAGGTAACAGTAAATACTAACAATACAAATACACGTAGAAGTCAAATAAGCTATTTATTTATTTTGAACGATAAAATGGCATGCTAAAACATTTTATTTTAGTATCTCGCGTTTTCTAAAGTACTGCAAAATAGCTTCATTCATATACAATTCAGAATAAACAAATAAACAATTTTGGTTTCTATTCTTCATATGCTGTTTACAAAATTTTCAAAATATTTATTTAAAAGTCATAAACTTTGTAAGTAGAACATCCCTATGCTGTTCGTTTCCTTTTGAAAGAAAATAAAGAATTCTAATTTTGAAATTGTGTTAATGAATTATGATAGGTATTGAATACATTTTTATAGAAATTCCAATATTATCATTAAAAAGAATATGGAAAATCATAATAGAGAGCTCTTTTAAATCAGAAATATATAAAATATAAAAGGAAAAAAAAAACAATATAAACGTTTAATGCATAGTATCTCAATTCTATATATTTTTATTACATTCATTAATACCTAATATATGTAAAATTAAAAAAATGTTGGCTTCAATATTTTACTTATAATTAAAATTGACAGTAACATATAAACTTTTAAACGCGTTTGCAAGCTAACATACTGCGTTTTGAACAAATATTTTTTTCTGGATTGCATGCAAAATCTATTTTTTCATATATAATATTCTCGAGTAAATTTTGTTTTTCTAATCTATTCTTAAAATTTCTGTTTCTCTTAAGAAATCTGTTTTCATGTATATTTTCTTGTTTTAAAATAATATTATTTCTAATAATTAAAATAATTCTAATTTGTTATACTTTAAAATAATCCTAATTTATTTTTTATTTATTTATTTATTTATATTTTTAAATTTGTTAGACTACTATATTTTTTAAATTGTAGTAAAAAAAAAAAAAAAAAAAAAAAAAAAAGAAATATGAAATATGAAAACTGATAAAGTAAAATATATGAAATCAAAAATAAAAAATGTAATTTATCCCTGTAGGAATGATTTTCTACAGTAAATTGACCTCTTTATGTCGTTTTACAGTGATTAAGTGCTAAAATTGTCGTCTGTTACGAGAACCGACCGGGTTCGATTCCCGAATAATCTAAGCTGTAATTCTTTTTAATCTTGATCTAGATCCATTTCCTGAAAAAATAAAAAATATTATCACTTAGTATTTTTCTGCTGAAAAGTTTAGCAAAATTTGCAAACAATCAGTTTTTTTTTTTTTTTTTTTTTTCAGTTTAAAAGCGTATCTCTCGATAAAATGTTTTAAAATATTGCATATTTAATGAAGTGGGTCTTCCTCATGTTTTTCAGTAAAGATTGGTTTAAGACAACATTTAGGGGGCCGGTAACAAATATAGTAATATCAATAACGTTTGTGATTAACCTGTATCGTTAAGTGAACGAAATGATCTGTAGCGTTAGGAAATGTTTATATAGACCCAGTATAATTAGTGGATGAATTTGTGTGACGATAGCTTATTGTATAACGGAGTTAAAAGCATTTATTTTAAAACTCAAAAAAAAAAAAAAAAAAAAAAATCAACGTGTATTTTGTTTATAATATACAGATTTTTAAACGAAAATCAACCCCACTTTGAGATAAACAGAAAAAACACATTTGAAACAATATATTGCAATCGAAATATAAATACATCTTAAATATCTCATGAAATATAAGCATTTTTATGATAAACGTTTTCACTGCGTATGCACGAAATATTGAAAAAAAAAAATATTACGTAGGTTACAAGCAAGATATATTGGGCAATTTTTATCAAAAGCTCATTTGAATAAAATAAAAATAAACAAATTGTCGGCAAAAGAATGAGATAGATTGTAGGTATTTTTCAAAAGTTGAAATTTCATAAGGGGATTTTCACATGCTGCGTAATTAATTATTAACCAATTATTTCAACCAAACTCCAAAAGTATTTGTGTGTGTGTGTGTGAAAAACCGCTTATAAGCTTGTAACTTTAACACAATTTTGTTTATTTGACAAGATTTGTGAGATTATAAGGGGTTTTTCACAAAAAAGAACTGAACTTTTACAAAGTGGTTGAAATAATTGCATCTTCTACTTAATTATGCGGTATGTGAAAAACACCTTCTGAAATTTCAACTCTTGGAAAATACCTAAAATCTATCTCGTTCTTTTGCCGACAATTTACTTAATTTTTACTTTATTCAAATGAACTGTTGAGAAAAGTCGCCAAATATATATAGCTTTCAACCCATGCAATAATTTTTTTTCTATCTTTCTAATGAAAAAGTTTTTCTGAAAAATGCTCATATTTGATATTTAAGATATTTATATACCGATCGCAGTATATTTTTTCTAAAGCGTTTTTTCAGTTTATCTCAAAGTGAAAATAATTTTCGTTAAAAACTATGTATATTATAAATCAAAAAACATGCTGATTTTTTTTTTTTTTGAGTTTTAAACAAAATACATATATCTCCGTTATTTAATAAGTTATCGTCACACAAATTTATCCACAAATTGTACTGGGTTTATATGAATATATCCTAAAGTTACAGCTCATTTCGTTTACTTAACGATACAGGGTGATCACAAACGTTATTGCTTTTTCTCAACTTGTTACCGGCCCCCTAAATGTTGTTTTAAACCAATCTTCACGGAAAAACATGAGGAGGACCCAGTTCTTTAAACACCCAATGTTTGAAAGCATTTTATCAAAATATATGTTTTTAAATTGAAAAAAAACTGATTGGTTGCAAATTTTGCTAATCTTTTGAGCAAGAGTATATATAAGATTTTTTAAGGAAAAAAAAAGTAGCAAATATATAGAATAATTTGGAATAATACCGCTCTTAATGGAGATTGAAATATCTTACACTTATGAAAACACAAACTTAACTCATTACAGGTTGACTCCATTTTAACAGCTTAGAAAGAGCGATATTCCACTCTTTTAGAGTCAGAACTCATTATTTATATTTTAGAGAGTACAGAAATAAAAATTATTCAGTTAAGATATTTGTATCACTAGTGGACAGCGTAGAAGAATTGATCATTTAACCCTTTGAGTGCTGAATACTCGCGGCCTATGCGGTCCATACGGACGGCGCACGGTTGGCGCTGACGATCGCCAGGGACTGAATACTGTTTCGCGTAGTATGGATCTCGTTGACGGTGTATGATACATTATAATGTAGTATACAATTATTATTCCGTTGTCTATTTCACACTAAATGAAAAGCGTCCATAGTCTATATTAATGACTTTCGCTGGACGCATCTGTGCGTCCATAGCACTCAAAGGGTTAAAAATTCAAACTATAAAAAAAAGCTTTATAATTTCTGAATATATTTATCATATTTAAATGAGCGAATTTTTACACGAGTAAAAATCGAATTTATGAAACATAACACAGTACGTTACACGTTAAAATACATAACTTAAAAAACTTAATTTAAAAGTAAAAATATAAAAAAAAATTATGACGTCGTTTCATTCGAGCTTAATTGCTCATGGATCTCATCAGGTCCAGTTCTTGAAACATTAACATCTTGATCTTTAAATAGATGCAGAACAGGTTGCCACATTCTCGCCAAGTCTCTGGAATGGGTGTAATTGATGGCGCGTTTATCATCATTATTTGCAATTTCTCCTGAATTTCAAGTTTAATAAGGCTGTGGGGAGTTGCTATTATTTTTGCTTGTTTAAATAATGGTCTTGCTTTTTCTGTTCTCAAAACATAATCCGAGACACATAATGGGGCAGTATTGCCGAGGGCTGTATTACCGTACGGAAAGCATAATGAATATATTGATGTTCGTAAATGCGTTTTGAAAGATTTCTTTTTAATTTTTCCTAAACTAAGGTCTAACAATCTTAGCGTTAGGTTGGCAAGTATGAATAAGGAAAAATTACTCTTAAAAAAAAAAAATAATAAGTGAATAGATGCCACCTTTTTAATTTATTCCGGAGTATTTTTAGCCCTGCCTCTATTTCGCACCACTTTATTAATAGAAAACTTTTCTCAAATATATAACTTCCATAAAATAAGAAATATTTACTCTTAAAACGTAAGTGGTAGGGAATAAAGGTGGGGTTAAAAATACTCCGGAATAAATTAAAATGTTGGCATCTATGTAAATGGTATGAAAAAAAGGTGGGCTTAAATACTCCGAAATAAATTAAAATATTGTCATCTACTTACAAGGAAACATTCAACAGGTGTCGTCTTCAAACAATATTGAAAAAAAAAGTATATGTGATACTACTCTTTATAAAACACCAGAAAGTGAAAAAAATATCGGCTGAAATGAGCTACAGCGACAACAAAAAATTACCAAAATTAAGCATATTTGGCGATTTCATACTGGTGGGCAATTGATTTTGAGTACTTGGCGGAATAGCAAAATACGGTACGGTTCGTACACGGCAATCTCGGTGCTGTCGAACTTATCACTTAACAATGCTAAATCGCCAAAAATTCTTAAATTTGATAATTTTTTGTGGTCGCTGTAATTCATTTCAGCCGATAATATTTTTCACTTTCTGGTATTTTATGAAGAGTAGAATCGCATGTATTTCTTTCACTATTTTTTCAAGACGACACCTTTTGAATGTTTCCTTGTTAGTAATCTTGATCTGATAACATTTTAAATGTAGATTCAAACATACATATGTTATTCATATATGAAACTGATAACCTTTTTTCCAGCAGTTGTCATCGATTTAAAAATAATATTTTTATTAATTATATAAAAATGGATCTAAACTATTAAAGGAATGATAAATTTATGATGGTGGTAAATTTAATTAAGATAAGCAGCAAGATATTATTGATATATATACATTTTTACAAAAAATATACTCAAGTTTTATATTTTGCTGAATGAAATCGATTTTAATTTCTCATTTACAATTACATTTGTGTTACATTACTCTTAAATTACTCTAAATTCCATTAAGGTAATAGTAATAGATTTAATAATTTCTCTAGTTTCAGGTTTATAGTTTAGGAACCTCAGCAGATTTTCAGGTTAATGTACATGTGTAAGATAAGTGTACATGTTATGAATTTATAGAGAATTCATTTATTCACAACTTCAATCATATGTATTACCAGAGGTATTAAATATGCATCAATATGTATTTCATATGTAAAATTATATGCATATTTAATCAATACTAAATGCATTTGAAAATCATTTCAAATTCTGATAATCTAAATAGCAATCATTTCATGATACGAATTTGCAAATCTGAATTTGTAATCAACATTTTAAATGTAAATAATTTTGTTATTCACTGATTTTTGGTATTTAGATTTATTATTATGAGAAAAGAGAGAGTTTATTAGAATATATATCTGTAAATAGCAGTTTAAAAACTTTAAAATGTACATTTTCAAGTTACCTTGCTTTTGAGGGAATAATATATTTGTTAATGATACAAAAAATTTGTAATAATGGAGCTTTAACCTGATAGAAAATGTAATTTACTAAACATACATCGATGTAATAGGAATGCAATATCATACTTGCCAACATCCTAATTAATATTCCGTAATATTGTTAGCCCCGCCCTTTTTTTCACACCTGTAAATTTTTAGAGTAATATTCTTCAAATGTAATTACGTGCAAATAAGAAGAGAATTCTCTAAAAAGATACTGGTGTGAAAAAGAGGGCGGGGCTAACGATACTACGAAATATTAATTAGTATGTTGGAAAGTATGCAATATTAATAATTCAGTTCATTGAAATGAAATGCACAAGAAAATCATATTGACAACCATTACAGAAACCATATTACAGTATTAAATTTTAGGCACTATTCGCTATATATTCCGTAGGGCCATTGCATCATCCTTAGTAACGGTTACAATCGTATTCAAGACATTTATAATCATACAAGCGAAATTCAAAGATAATAATTTTCTTATATGATTTCCTTAATTATTGTAGAAATATACACAATTTGTTTTATATATGAAAAAATTTTTTGTGAAAATAAACTCAATAAAATAAAACATATTTTTTAAAAATTTTTGCAAGAGTAGTTATATTTGAAGTTAATTAATTAAACAAAAATCTTCATACACACACCTGTAAACATTTTAACAAAGTTACTTGAATGATTGAACTTATTTTTAACTGATGAAGTAAATCACATCAAATAATCATTTTAAAGCTTTAAATGTGCTTCGTTTTATATCTATCAAAAAATAAATTTCTGAATATCTATTTGTTTACTGTTTATAAATAGCAATATGAATGAATGGACTTCAGTAAATTACACAATAGTATTCTTTTTATTTATTTTTTCCTTTTACCTGATCTTTCCTTTGCATTGGTACTTGGAATTAAATATATTTATTTGGAGTTGAATTTTCATTACTAAGATTTTAATAGGATTATTCATTTTAAGATACGCGAAACAAAATAATGCGTTTTATAGTGTTTCATTTGAGGGACTCTATATCTTTTATGAAGAGAGATATTAATTATCAAATAGTCGAAATTTGTAATACTAAATTTGTATGATATGGTAATATTTCATGTTGATTTTTCTGAGTTTGGTAAAATGGTTCGTATATAGTGACAGACAAACGATTTCAAATGCATTACGTTTAAAGAAGTAATTTCTGGATGGTACATTACACGGCACTAAACATAATAAAATTAACATACCTTTTTATTTGGACAAAACTCTTTACAATTACATACTTGCCAACCATCTCATTAACAACCGTGCAATTGTTAACGCCCCTTGAAAAAAAACCCTCTTTTTTCACACCACTTTATTTTTAGAGTAATTCTCTCTAAATGTTGTTACAATTAAATAAGTATAAAATTACTCTAAAAAATAACTGGTGTGAAAAAAAAAGGCGGATGCTAAAAACTGTAGAGTTCATAATGAGGTGGTTGGCAAGTATGCAATTATGATTTATGTGTACAAAACATGTACAGCTAATACCATTCACCGATTAGTTTATGTCGCAGGAGCATGCAGAAGAAGACATATTTTCTTAAAACTAAGTATTAGGATTAAAAATATGACGACTATTCTTCTTTAGGACTGTGGTAAAGGCATTGTAAAAAACTACATGGAGAGTCCGAACTTGAAAAGTGCGTATTACTTTTCATTATTTAACAAATTGGAAAATATTCTGGACAAGAAACGGTGCAGGATGTTCACTAAAGGCGTCCATCTTCTTTTGAATAATGCACAGCACACTCATATAAATATGCAGTTGAAGGATTTAAGCGTTGTCGCTTTGAGCTTTTGTCCCATATTTGCCAATATCCTAATTAATATTCCGTAGTATTGTTAGCCCCGCCTTCCTTTGTA